>CAVLGW020000363.1:0-17172 GCA_963669155.1 Arbacia lixula
ATTTCTAGTACGCCCGCCCCTATCTCTCTTGTTCTCTCTCTCTCTCTCTCTCTCTCTCTCTTGCTCTATCCCGCCTCTCTCTCTCTACCCCCCCCCCCTCTCTCTCTATACCTCACCCCCTCTCTCTCTATACCTCCCCCCCCCCCTCTCTCTCTCTCTCTCTCTCTCTCTCTCTCTCTCTCTCTCTCTCTTGCTCTATCCCGCCTCTCTCTCTCTACCCCCCCCCTCTCTCTCTATACCTCACCCCCTCTCTCTCTATACCTCCCCCCCTCTCTCTCTCTCTCTCTCTCTCTCTCTCTGTCTCTCTTGCTCTCTCTATCTATACCCCCCTCTCTCTCTCTCTCTCTCTCTCTCTTGCTCTCTCTATCTATACCCCCCGCTCTCTCTCTCTCTCTCTCTCTCTCTCTCTCTCTCTCTCTCTCTCTCTCTCTTCTCAGTCCTTCCCTGATTAAAGAACAAGTCTACCCTGAACTTGAAAATGAAAGCAACATATAAGCGAACGTTTGACGAAAATCCGTCAAAAGATAAGAAATTTGTTATGTTTAGATTCTCAATCATGTGAGGTCATGTGCGAGTTGCTCTCCCGTATGTTGCGTGTAGTGTGATTCCATGAATTTCCCTTCTTCTTGTTTTTGGAGAAGGAATAGATCTTTCCATAGAGGTGTGTGTATGTAAAAACACGTGTCCATATATCAAATATATAAATGCACATCCGGTAAAATGGTATACGTCTTTTTGAGAAAATGTACATTTTCAAACAAATTAGTACATTAACTCATAAGTGACATCACAAATAAAGAATTTGAAATTTCGTAATTCTGTTATTCTTGACGGGTTTTTGTCAAACCTTTCACTTATTTGTTTCATGTGTGTTTTTGATTTTGTTAAAGCCAGCTTAACTTCAGGGTAGACGTCCCCGCCACCCCCCCCCCCCCCCCCCCTCAACCCCCACCCACCCACACTCTTACTGACTTCGGGAAGGGAGGTAATAATGCGTGAACCTGCTCCAGGTTATCACATTTGCTGGCGACCAATAGTATGCAAATGAGCCGCGACCAATAAGGGAGGATTATGGTGTCCGACGGGTCAAACACAAAAGAAAAAAAAACATGATCTCTGTAAGGGGATAAAAGTGATTGGAGACAATCGTACGACATTTTTAAAAAAATAACAATTATATGATGTAAAAGCTTAGGCTATCCTGTTCATGTTGATGTCGATTACTTGCCAGAATGTTTTGTTAAAGTCTTACTGTTCCAAATTTGATACCTGCATATTGGTCTATTGACGCACGGAATTCGTAGGACGTGCATGCTCGGCAATTTGACCCACATATTGAAAGATGTCGAGGCTGTCAAATGACACTTTCACTAAGTTAAAACTTATATCAAGTTAAAGCTGAACATTTATTCTTTACTCTCATATAGGTGGCTTGTTGGAACTTTGTTATTGGGTCTTACTGCTTTGAAAAAGGACTCACACTGCCATATTACGCACGGTATTCAAAAAACATACCAGCAGGCCAATTTACGCGTAACATTCACAACATGATTATGGCAATACGTGTAATTCTTCCAAAAATGTCGATGCCTTTTTAAACTATCGCATGACACTTAAACTAAATCATGAATTTCATGAGGTGAAAGCTAAACTGTTGCTCTTTACTCTCATATAGGTCCCAAGTCGGAACTTATTGATTGGGTCTTATTGTTTCAGTTTGAAGTCTGGGCTCAAACCGACATATTACGCACGGTATTCACAATATTTACCGAAAATAGCTATAACTCTTCCAAAAATGTTAAAATGATGAACAAGTTGGGCTTGTTCATCATCTCTACGTAAGAAAAACATTGTTTTCACGTTTTTCATATATTATCAGGTAAAGGTATACATTGATCCTGTAATGATCCAGCTTCCTTTTTCTTATTTAGCATGTTAAGTGCCACGTAATGTATTTTTTATACCACTTGTCTCTTTATTATTAAACGTAACGCTTTAAATTCTCATTTGGTTTTTTTTTAAGACACCGTAGCACCATTTTCTACTGTTCTGAGACGTAGGAGACGATGGAAGTCTTAAAGGGCATATACTGTACTGGGAAGGCAAAAAAGCCTTCAAAATGTAATTGTTAGCAATCTTCCTGCCAATGGTCTTAAATTCATGTATTGTCTAATTTAGAAGCTTGCTGAAAGTTATTTGCCCTCAAATAATCTACATTTGGAGGAGTAATGAGTGATTAAATCACAAATCCTCAAAATGTTGGGCCCGAACATTTTGAGGATTTAATCATTAATCATTAATTACTCCATATGTGGATCATTTGAGGGTAAATAACTTTCAGCAAGCTTCTAAAATGGACAATACATGAATTCAAGACCTTTGGCAAGAGGATTGCTAACAATTACATTTTGAAGGCTTTTTTGGCTTCCCAGTACAGTATATGCCCATTAATGGTCGCGGACCGGAAGACTTATTGGTCGCCAAAAATACCTCAGTGAATGCAATGCATCGTTAGCCAACGACTATGTCGGCGTAACATTTTTGTCGGCTGCTACGTCAAGTTGTCCAAAATCCGAGAGTAGATGGCCGGGCGATCGGCTGCGGTCGTCATAGGACCAAAGGGTCTTGTCTAAACAGGCCCTAATCCCGAAGGTCGTAAAATGGGTCCAGGGGAAAGAAAGGCGATCACTTGTGGTCCTACTAACCATCTTTCTCGCACTCTCTGATTCTCTCTATCGCTCTCTCTCTCTCTCTCTCTCTCTATCTCTCTATCTATCTATCTCTCTCTCTCTTCATCTCACTGAATCTAATTATTTGTCCTCCACTTGCTTTTTCTTTCTCTCATATATGATTTCGTCTTTCTTCCTTTCTTTTCCTCTGTTTTTTGCGTGGATGCAATTCTCATATAAGCTTTATATATGTATATATCTGCCCCCCTCACACACAGACACACACACACACACACACACACACACACACACACACACACACACACACACACACACACACACACACACACACACGTGCACGCTTATTTCGAGAGAGTATTGCGCTGTGATTGGATAAAAGTTTTAAAGAGGACGCACATCCCATTTCTGTATAGTAACCTGACAACGATCACAGCTTAGTAACATTAAAAGATTACGAGTAATCTACATTGTACAGCCTTTACACGAAGAGATGCTTCACGAAAGTCTTCAGAACGCTTTGCACCACTAACGTAGCAACTGTTGCCTGCCTCCGAATGTGTTTCAAATCTAGAAATAGCCGAATTTTGCTCGTAATGTATTCTTGTTTGTGTTTCTTATGGAGCAAACTTGAACTCCCTAGACCTTATAGATATATCCGTAGGTGCACAGTATATGGGTCGGTCGGCATGTTTTACGTCTGGAAGTTTGAGAGGTTGAGAAGAAGTTTGCAAGCTGGCCGCGTAGATGCAATACGTTGCTATGGAATCAAAGTTTGAATGTAAAGTTGTTAACATGAATGCATATCGCTTCTGCGAAATGGGTACGACAGAATGATAAGAAAACAAATATCAATGAGCTTTACAGTAATGGCTTGCTGAATAAATGGGCATAAATATCAGCTCACTATTTTGAATGGGAAAAAAGACAGTAATACTTAAAAGCAATCAAATGTTTTTCTTACCACTATCGGAGTGTCTAGGGCCGGTGCCGATCAGCCAGATGTCTTTTTATTATTATTATTACTATTGTAAGCCCGTTCGAAAGTAATAATCCTTAATGGTAATGCAATTCAAACAGTGCCGGTACGAAAGCACTTCTGACAAGTGGGCAAAAAGAAACGGGAGTGAATCCTTAGCAACGAATCGTTTCCACAATAGACATTTTGCGTCCTATATAGCAGATATATTATAACGTCAGTGCTTTAAGGCGTACATTGAATATTTCACGCTTATTTCGAGAGAGTATTGCGCTGTGATTGGATAAAAGTTTTGAAGAGGGCGCACATCCCATTTCTGTATAGTAACCTGACAACAATCACAGCTTAGATACATTAAAAGATTACGAGTAATCTACATTGTACAGCCTTTACACGAAGAGATGCTTCACGAAAGTCTCCAGAACGCTTTGCACCATTAACGTAGCAACTGTTGCCTCTCTCGAAATGTGTTTCAAATCTAGATCTAGAAATCGCCGAATTTTGCTCGTAATGTATTCTTGTTTGTGTTTCTTATGGAGCAAACTTGAACTCCCTAGACCTTATAGATATATCCGTAGGTGCACAGTATATGGGTCGGTCGGCATGTTTTACGTCTGGAAGTTTGAGAGGTTGAGAAGAAGTTTGCAAGCTGGCCGTGTAGATGCAATACGTTGCTATGGAATCAAAGTTTGAATGTAAAGTTGTTAACATCAATGCATATCGCTTCTGAGAAATGGGTACAACAGAATGATTAGAAAACAAATATCAATGAGCTTTACAGTAATGGCTTGCTGAATAAATGGGCATAAATATCAGCTCACTATTTTAAATGGGATAAAAGACAGTAATACTTAAAAGCAATCAAATGTTTTTCTTACCACTATCGGAGTGTCTAGGGCCGGTCCCGATCAGCCAGATGTCTTTTTATTATTATTATTACTATTGTAAGCCCGTTCGAAAGTAATAATCCTTAATGGTAATGCAATTCAAACAGTGCCGGTACGAAAGCACTTCTGACAAGTAGGCAAAAAGAAACGGGAATGAATCCTTAGCAACGAATCGTTTCCACAATAGACATTTTGCGTCCTATATAGCAGATATATTATTACGTCAGTGCTTTAAGGCGTACATTGAATATTTCACGCTTATTTCGAGAGAGTATTGCGCTGTGATTGGATAAAAGTTTTGAAGAGGGCGCACATCCCATTTCTGTATAGTAACCTGACAACAATCACAACTTAGATACATTAAAAGATTACGAGTAATCTACATTGTACAGCCTTTACACGAAGAGATGCTTCACGAAAGTCTCCAGAACGCTTTGCACCATTAACGTAGCAACTGTTGCTTCTCTCGAAATGTGTTTCAAATCTAGATCTAGAAATCGCCGAGTTTTCCTCGTAATGTATTCTTGTTTGTGTTTCTTATGGAGCAAACTTGAACTCCCTAGACCTTATAGATATATCCGTAGGTGCACAGTTTATGGGTCGGTCGGCATGTTTTACGTCTGGAAGTTTGAGAGGAAGAGAAGAAGTTTGCAAGCTGGCCGTGTAGATGCAATACGTTGCTATGGAATCAAAGTTTGAATGTAAAGTTTTTAACATGAATGCATGTCGCTTCTGCGAAATGGGTACAACAGAATAGTTAGAAAACAAATATCAATGAGCTTTACAGTAATGGCTTGCTGAATAAATGGCCATAAATATCAGCTCACTATTTTGAATGGGATAAAAGACAGTAATACTTAAAAGCAATCAAATGTTTTTCTTACCACTATCGAAATGTCTAGGGCCGGTGCCGATCAGCCAGATGTCTTTTTATTATTATTATTACTATTGTAAGCCCGTTCGAAAGTAATAATCCTTAATGGTAATGCAATTCAAACAGTGCCGGTACGAAAGCACTTCTAACAAGTAGGCAAAAAGAAACGGGAATGAATCCTTAGCAACGAATCGTTTCCACAATAGACATTTTGCGTCCTATATAGCAGATCTATTGTTACGTCAGTGCTTTGAGGCGTACATTGAATATTTCACGCTTATTTCGAGAGAGTATTGCGCTGTGATTGGATAAAAGTTTTGAAGAGGGCGCACGTCCCATTTCTGTATAGTAACCTGACAACAATTACAGCTTAGATACATTAAAAGATTACGAGTAATCTACATTGTACAGCTTTTACACGAAGAGATTGTTCACCAAAGTCTCCAGAACGCTTTGCACCACTAACGTATCAACAATTGCCTGTCTCCAAATGTGTTTCAAATCTAGATCTAGAAATCGCCGAGTTTTCCTCGTAATGTATTCTTGTTTGTGTTTCTTATGGAACAAACTTGAACTCCCTAGTCCTTACAAATGTCCAATACCATGACAACTCCATACTCATGCAATGAATGTTTCCTTCTCTTACTGTTGACATTGAGGAAAAACATGCACCATGATTTTAGTCAATTGGAAGTTTGAACAGACAACGGCGAAAACATTGTTTAGACGATAAGACATTCCAACCCACACACCCATTAACAATTTGTTTGAATTTCGTGTTGGTTTTGTTTTGTTTTTCATTTCTTTTTGGCACAACACATTGCAAAGATATCCACTCCCTATAATGCTCAACAGTGCTGGGCCATAGCTAATTTTCTTAATAACTATGCATACGTACAGTATAGTAGTGCTGCCTGTACAAATTCACTTGTGTTGTCCGAAATGAAAATATGCGCGTATGAATAGGATCCATGTTTCTTTCCGTCATCACCCCTACAAAAACAAATACGATCTATACGATGTCAATTCATCGTACTCTACAAGCAGTGCAGAAGGAATGGAGTAGCACAGTATATAGATATATCCGTATGTGCACAGTATATGAATCGGTCGGCATGATTTACGTCTGGAAGTTTGAGAGGTAGAGAAGAAGTTTGCAAGCTGGCCGTTTAGATACAATACGTTGCTATGGAATCAAAGTTTGAATGTAAAGTTGTTAACATGAATGCATATCGCTTCTGTGAAATGGGTACAACAGAATGATTAGAAAACAAATATCAATGAGCTTTACAGTAATGGCTTGCTGAATAAATGGGCATAAATATTAGCTCACTATTTTAAATGGGAAAAAAGACAGTAATACTTAAAAGCAATCAAATGTTTTTCTTACCACTATCAAAGTGTCTAGGGCCGGTGCCGATCAGCCAGATGTCTTTTTATCATTATTATTATTATTACTATTGTAAGCCCGTTCGAAAGTAATAATCCTTAATGGTAATGCAATTCAAACAGTGCCGGTACGAAAACACTTCTGACAAATAGGCAAAAAGAAACGGGAATGAATCCTTAGCAACGAATCGTTTCCACAATAGACATTTTGCGTCCTATATAGCAGATATATTATTACGTCAGTGCTTTAAGGCGTACATTGAATATTTCACGCTTATTTCGAGAGAGTATTGCGCTGTGATTGGATAAAAGTTTTGAAGAGGGCGCACATCCCATTTCTGTATAGTAACCTGACAACAATCACAGCTTAGATACATTAAAAGATTACGAGTAATCTACATTGTACAGCCTTTACACGAAGAGATGCTTCACGAAAGTCTCCAGAACGCTTTGCACCATTAACGTAGCAAATGTTGCCTCTCTCGAAATGTGTTTCAAATCTAGATCTAGAAATCGCCGAGTTTTCCTCGTAATGTATTCTTGTTTGTGTTTCTTATGGAGCAAACTTGAACTCCCTAGACCTTATAGATATATCCGTAGGTGCACAGTATATGGGTCGGTCGGCATGTTTTACGTCTGGAAGTTTGAGAGGTTGAGAAGAAGTTTGCAAGCTGGCCGTGTAGATGCAATACGTTGCTATGGAATCAAAGTTTGAATGTAAAGTTGTTACCATGAATGCATATCGCTTCTGAGAAATGGGTACAACAGAATGATTAGAAAACAAATATCAATGAGCTTTACAGTAACAGCTTGCTGAATAAATGGGCATAAATATCAGCTCACTATTTTAAATGAGATAAAAGACAGTAATACTTAAAAGCAATCAAATGTTTTTCTTACCACTATCGGAGTGTCTAGGGCCGGTCCCGATCAGCCAGATGTCTTTTTATTATTATTATTACTATTGTAAGCCCGTTCGAAAGTAATAATCCTTGATGGTAATGCAATTCAAACAGTGCCGGTACGAAAGCACTTCTGACAAGTAGGCAAAAAGAAACGGGAATGAATCGTTAGCAACGAATCGTTTCCACAATAGACATTTTGCGTCCTATATAGCAGATATATTATTACGTCAGTGCTTTAAGGCGTACACTGCATATTTAACGCTTATTTCGAGAGAGTATTGCGCTGTGATTGGATAAAAGTTTTGAAGAGGGCGCACATCCCATTACTGTATAGTAACCTGACATTGATCACAGCTTAGATACATCAAAAGATTACGAGTAATCTACATTGTACAGACTTTACACGAAGTGATGCTTCACGAAAGTCTCCAGAACGCTTTGTACCACTAACGTAGCAACTGTTGCCTGTCTCCAAATGTGTTTCAAATCTAGATCTAGAAATCGCCGAATTTTGCTCGTAATGTATTCTTGTTTGTGTTTCTTATGGAGCAAACTTGAACTCCCTAGTCCTTTCAAATCTCCATTACTATGACAACTCCATACTCATGCAATGAATGTTTCCTTCTCTTACTGTTGACATTGAGGAAAAACATGCACCATGATTTTAGTCAATTCGAAGTTTGAAGAGACAACGGCGAAAACATTGTTTAGACGATAAGACATCCCAACCCACACACCCATAAACAATTTTTTTGAATTTTGTGTTTTTTGCTTTGTTTTTCATTTCAGTTTGGCACAACGCATTGCAAAGATATCCACTCCCTATAATGCTCAACATTGCTGGGCCATAGCTATTTTTCTTAATAACTATGCATACGTACAGTACAGTAGCGCTGCCTGTACAAATTCACTTGTGTTGCCCGAAATGAAAATATGCGCGTATGAATAGCATCCATGATTCTTTCCGTCATCATCCCTACAAAAACAAATACGATCTATAGGATGTCAATTCATCTTACTCTACAAGCAGTGCAGAAGGAATGGAGTAGCACAGTTTATACATATATCCATATGTGCACAGTATATGGGTCGGTCGGCATGTTGTACGTCTGGAAGTTTAAGAGGTAGAGAAGAAGTTTGCAAGCTGACCGTGTAGATCGCATATCGCTTCTGCGAAATGGGTACAACAGAATGATTGGAAAAGAAATATCAATGAGCTTTACATTAACAGCTTGCTAAATAAATGGGCATAAATATCAGCTCACTATTTTAAATGGGATAAAAGACAGTAATACTTAAAAGCAATCAAATTTTTTTTCTTACCACTATCGGAGTGTATAGGGCCGGTGCCGATCAGCCAGATGTCTTTTAATTATTATTATTATTACTATTGTAAGCCCGTTCGAAAGTAATAATCCTTAATGGTAATGCATTTCAAACAGTGCCGGTACGAAAGCACTTCTGACGAATAGGCAAAAAGAAACGGGAATGAATCCTTAGCAACGAATCGTTTCCACAATAGACATTTTGCGTCCTATATAGCAGATATATTATTACGTCAGTGCTTTAAGGCGTAGACTGAATATTTCACGCTTATTTCGAGAGAGTATTGCGCTGTGATTGGATAAAAGTTTTGAAGAGGGCGCACATCCCATTTCTGTATAGTAACCTGATATTGATCACAGCTTAGATACATCAAAAGATTACGAGTAATCTACATTGTACAGACTTTACACGAAGTGATGCTTCACGAAAGTCTCCAGAACGCTTTGTACCACTAACGTAGCAACTGTTGCCTGTCTCCAAATGTGTTTCAAATCTAGATCTAGAAATCGCCGAATTTTACTCGTAATGTATTCTTGTTTGTGTTTCTTATGGAGCAAACTTGAACTCAATAGTCCTTACAAATCTCCATTACTATGACAACTCCATACTTATGCAATGAATGTTTCCTTCATTTACTGTTGACATTGAGGAAAAACATGCACCGTGATTTTAGTCAATTCGAAGTTTGAAGAGACAACGGCGAAAACATTGTTTAGACGATAAGACATTCCAACCCACACACCCATTAACAATTTGTTTGAATTTCGTGTTGGTTTTGCTTTGTTTTTCATTTCAGGTTGGCACAACGCATTGCAAAGATATCCACTCCCTATAATGCTCAACAGTGCTGGGCCATAGCTAATTTTCTTAATAACTATGCATACGTACAGTACAGTAGCGCTGCCTGTACAAATTCACTTGTGTTGCCCGAAATGAAAATATGCGCGTATGAATAGCATCCATGATTCTTTCCGTCATCATCCCTACAAAAACAAATACGATCTATAGGATGTCAATTCATCTTACTCTACAAGCAGTGCAGAAGGAATGGAGTAGCGCAGTTTATACATATATCCGTATGTGCACAGTATATGGGTCGGTCGGCATGTTGTACGTCTGGAAGTTTGAGAGGTAGAGAAGAAGTTTGCAAGCTGGCCGTGTAGATGCAATACAATACGTTGCTTTGGAATCAAAGTTTGAATGTAAAGTTATTAACATGAATGCATGTCGCTTCTGCGAAATGGGTACAACAGAATGATTAGAAAACAAATATCAATGAGCTTTACAGTAACAGCTTGCTGAATAAATGGGCATAAATATCAGCTCACTATTTTGAATGAGATAAAAGACAGTAATACTTAAAAGCAATGAAATGTTTTTCTTACCACTATCGGAGTGTCTAGGGCCGGTGCCGATCAGCCAGATGTCTTTTTATTATTATTATTACTATTGTAAGCCCGTTCGAAAGTAATAATCCTTGATGGTAATGCAATTCAAACAGTGCCGGTACGAAAGCACTTCTGACAAGTAGGCAAAAAGAAACGGGAATGAATCGTTAGCAACGAATCGTTTCCACAATAGACATTTTGCGTCCTATATAGCAGATATATTATTACGTCAGTGCTTTAAGGCGTAGACTGAATATTTCACGCTTATTTCGAGAGAGTATTGCGCTGTGATTGGATAAAAGTTTTGAAGAGGGCGCACATCCCATTTCTGTATAGTAACCTGACATTGATCACAGCTTAGATACATTAAAAGATTACGAGTAATCTACATTGTACAGACTTTACACGAAGTGATGCTTCACGAAAGTCTCCAGAACGCTTTGTACCACTAACGTAGCAACTGTTGCCTGTCTCCAAATGTGTTTCAAATCTAGATCTAGAAATCGCCGAATTTTGCTCGTAATGTATTCTTGTTTGTGTTTCTTATGGAGCAAACTTGAACTCCCTAGTCCTTACAAATCTCCATTACTATGACAACTCCATACTTATGCAATGAATGTTTCCTTCTCTTACTGTTGACATTGAGGAAAAACATGCACCATGATTTTAGTCAATTCGAAGTTTGAAGAGACAACGGCGAAAACATTGTTTAGACGATAAGACATCCCAACCCACACACCCATAAACAATTTGTTTGAATTTTGTGTTTTTTTGCTTTGTTTTTCATTTCATTTGGCACAACGCATTGCAAAGATATCCACTCCCTATAATGCTCAACAGTGCTGGGCCATAGCTAATTTTCTTAATAACTATGCATACGTACAGTACAGTAGCGCTGCCTGTACAAATTTACTTGTGTTGCCCGAAATGAAAATATGCGCGTATGAATAGGATGCATGTTTCTTTCCGTCATTATCCCTACAAAAACAAATACGATCTATAGGATGTCAATTCACCTTACTCTACAAGCAGTGCAGAAGGAATGGAGTAGCACAGTTTATACATATATCCATATGTGCACAGTATATGGGTCGGTCGGCATGTTGTACGTCTGGAAGTTTGAGAGGTAGAGAAAAAGTTTGCAAGTTGGCCGTGTAGATCGCATATCGCTTCTGCGAAATCGGTACAACAGAATGATCAGAAAACAAATATCAATGAGCTTTACAGTAACAGCTTGCTAAATAAATGGGCATAAATATCAGCTCACTATTTTGAATGAGATAAAAGACAGTAATACTTAAAAGCAATCAAATGATTTTCTTACCACTATCGGAGTGTCTAGGGCCGGTGCCGATCAGCTAGATGTCTTTTTATTATTATTATTACTATTGTAAGCCCCTTCGAAAGTAATAATCCTTGATGGTAATGCAATTCAAACAGTGCCGGTACGATAACACTTCTGACAAGTAGGCAAAAAGAAACGGGAATGAATCGTTAGCAACGAATCGTTTCCACAATAGACATTTTGCGTCCTATATAGCAGATATATTATTACGTCAGTGCTTTAAGGCGTAGACTGAATATTTCACGCTTATTTCGAGAGAGTATTGCGCTGTGATTGGATAAAAGTTTTGAAGAGGGCGCACATCCCATTTCTGTATAGTAACCTGACAACGATCACAGCTTAGATACATTAAAGGATTACGAGTAATCTACATTGTACAGACTTTACACGAAGTGATGCTTCACGAAAGTCTCCAGAACGCTTTGTACTACTAACGTTGCAACTGTTGCCTGTCTCCAAATGTGTTTCAAATCTAGAAATCGCCTACTTTTGCTCGTAATGTATTCTTGTTTGTGTTTCGTATGGAGCAAACTTGAACTCCCTAGTCCTTACAAATGTCCATTACTATGACAGCTCCTTACTCTTGCAATGAATGTTTCCTTCTCTTACTGTTGACATTGAGGAAAAACATGCACCATGATTTTAGTTAATTCGAATTTTGAAGAGACAACGGCGAAAACATTGTTTAGACGATAAGACATCCTAACCCACACACCCATAAACAATTCGTTTGAATTTTGTGTTGGTTTTGTTTTGTTTTTCATTTCTTTTTGGCACAACGCATTGCAAAGATTTCCACTCCCTATAATGCTCGACAGTGCTGGGCCATAGCTAATTTTTCTTAATAACTATGCGTACGTAAAATACAGTAATGCTTCATGTACAAATTTACTTGTGTTGTCCGAAATGAAAATATGCGCGTATGAATAGGAAGCATGTTTTTTTCCGTCATCTTCCCTACAAAAACAAATACGATCTATGGGATGTCAATTCATCTTACTCTACAAGCAGTGCACAAGCGATGTAGTAGCAAAATATATACATCAGCATGTGCACAGTATATGGGTCGGTCGGCATGTTTTACGTCAGGAAGTTTGAGAGGTAGAGAAGAAGTTTGCAAGCTGTCCGTGTAGATCAAATGCGTTGCTATGGAATCAAAGTTTGAATGTAAAGTTGTTAACATGAATGCATATCGCTTCTGCGAAATGGGTACAACAGAATGATCAGAAAACAAATATCAATGAGCTTTACAGTAACAGCTTGCTGAATAAATGGGCATAAATATCAGCTCACTATTTTGAATGGGATAAAAGACAGTAATACTTCAAAGCAATCAAATGTTTTTCTTACCACTTTCGGAGTGTCTAGGGCCGGTGCCGATCAGCCAGATGTCTTTTTATTATTATTATTACTATTGTAAGCCCGTTCGAAAGTAATAATCCTCAATGGTAATGCAATTCAAACAGTGCCGGTACGAAAGCACTTCTGACAAGTAGGCAAAAAGAAACGGGAATGAATCCTTAGCAACGAATCGTTTCCACAATAGACATTTTGCGTCCTATATAGCAGATATATTATTACGTCAGTGCTTTAAGGCGTAGACTGAATATTTCACGTTTATTTCGAGAGAGTATTGCGCTGTGATTGGATAAAAGTTTTGAAGAGGGCGCACATCCCATTTCTGTATAGTAACCTGACAACGATCACAGGTTAGATACATTATACAAATGATGCACAGGTTTGAGTGGGTCAGTAGGAATTGTGTACACAAGGTAGCTCTGAATTGCCTGAACCCACGAGGCGAAGCCGAATGGGTTTCGGGCAAAATTCAGAGCTACCGCGTGTACACAATCCTACTGACCCACGAAATAAACCTGTGCATCATCTGTTTTATAGAATGGGCCCCAAAATCTAATAAAAAAGGGAAAAATCTCTGTCAACCTCATTTACCGGATGCATGGAAAAATCATGCGTCTGGTAATTACCGGATGCATGGTTATGACAAAATCATGCATCCGGTAATTACCGGATGCATGGTTATTGACCAATCAGATTGCAGAGATCCATCTTCATCATCAATGATCATCAATGATTGGAATCATCAAAATCTGCCAAGATTTAAAATTATTGACTTTTCAAATAGAGAAGTGTCCAAATAACACAGCTAAAATATGAGATGATTTTCTCCATAGACCATGTCAGGTGGAGAAATAGAGTCTGCATGTATAGAACTACCAAGTTCATCACGCTTTTATTTGATAACAATCATTTAAACGACGTAGTCATATCAGAAAAGACAGATTTACTGCCAATGTCCAGGGTGGCATTGAGTGCCCATGAACGCACTCGCAATGCACGTTAGTGGGCAAATCACCGCAGCAACGTCTCACACAGTGCTGCGACAGCGTAGAATTCAGTCATGAGTTTGTCCTCTTCTCCGTTCGAAATATCATACAAATTAACGTGTTTCACCTCTGCAAAGCGTTTAAATGTACAACATGAGTATTCTGTGTTTCGGGTTAAATTTGTACTTACTGAAAGCGTCTGAATCGTCCAAAATTTGTTTCAATTCTTCATCTCACTTCATCGGGGTTTCTCGTGATTCGTGGGTGCCGCCATTAGCGTAAGCAACATTGGTATCGATCATGTTAATTCTCGCTATCGCGATATCGTAATGATATCGTGTTGATATCGCGTGCTGCCAGTAAAAAAAAATTACACGGCAATTACGGGTAATTAACCAATCAGATTGCAGAGATTCTGACACCCATTCTATAAAAAGAGATTACGAGTAATCTACATTGTACAGCCTTTACACGAAGAGATGCTTCACGAAAGTCTCCAGAACGCTTTGTACCACTAACGTAGCAACTGTTGCCTGTCTCCAAATGTGTTTCAAATCTAGATCTAGAAATCGCCGAATTTTGCTCGCAATGTATTCTTGTTTGTGTTTCTTATGGAGCAAACTTGAACTCCCTAGTCCTTAAAAATGCCCATTATCATGACAACTCCATACCCAAGCAATGAATGTTTCCTTCTCTTACTGTTGACATTGAGGAAAAGCATGCACCATGATTTTAGTCAATTCGAAGTTTGACGAGACAACCGCGAAAACATTCTTTAGACGATAAGACATCCCAACCCACACACCCATAAACAATTTGTTTGAATTTAGTGTTGGTTTTGGTTTTGTTTTTCATTTCTTTTTGGCAAAACGCATTGCAAAGATTTCCACTCCCTATAATGCTCGACAGTGCTGGACCATAGCTAATGTTCTTAATAACTATGCGTAGGTACAGTACAGTAATGCTGCATGTAGAAATTCACTTGTGTTGTACGAAATGAAAATATGCGCGTATGAATAGGAACCATGTTTCTTTCTGTTATCGTCCCTACAAAAACAAATACAATCTATGAGATGTCAATTCATATTACTCTACAAGCAGTGCACAAGCAATGGAGTAGCACAACAAATATATCAGCCTGTGCACAGTATATGGGTCGGTCGGCATGTTTTACGTCTGGAACCCACACACCCATAAACAATTTGTTTGAATTTCGTGTTTGTTTTGTTTTGTTTTTCATTTCATTTTGGCACAACGCATTGCTAGGATTTCCACTCCCTATAATGCTCAACAGTGCTGGGCCATAGCTAGTTTTCTTAATATTTATGCCTACGTAAAATACAGTAATGCTTCATGTACAAATTTACTTGTGTTGTTCGAAATGAAAATATGCGCGTATGAATAGGAACCATGTTTCTTTCCGTCATCGTCCCTAAAAAAACAAATACGATTCATGGGATGTCAATTCATCTTACTCTACAAGCAGTGCACAAGGAATGGAGTAGCACAGTATATACATCAGCCTGTGCACAGTATATGGGTCAGTCGGCATGTCTTACGTCAGAAAGTTTGAGGGGTAGAGAAGAAGTTTGCAAGCTGGCCGTGTAGATGCACTCGTTGCTGTGGAATCAAAGTTTGAATGTAAAGTTGTTAACATGAATGCATATCGCTTTTGCGAAATGGGCACAACAGAATGATCAGAAACCAAATATTAATGAACTCTACAGTAACAGCTTGCTGAATAAATGGGCATAAATATCAGCTCACTATTTTGAATGAGATAAAAGACAGTAATACTTAAAAGCAATTAAATGTTTTTCTTACCACTATCGTAGTGTCTAGGGCCGGTGCCGATCAGCCAGATGTCTTTTTATTATTATTATTATCACTATTGTAAGCCCGTTCGAAAGTAATAATCCTTAATGGTAATGCAATTCAAACAGTGCCGGTACGAAAGCACTTCTGACATGTCTGACAAGTAGGCAAAAAGAAACGAGAGTGAATCCTTAGCAACGAATCGTTTCCACAATAAACATTTTGCGTCCTATATAGCACATATATTATTACGTCAGTGCTTTAAGGCGTACACTGAATATTTCACGCTTATTTCGAGAGAGCATTGCGCTGGGATTGGATAAAAGTTTTGAAGAGGGCGCACATCCCATTTCTGTATAGTAACCTGACAACGATCACAGCTTAGATACATTAAAAGATTACGAGTAATCTACATTGTACAGCCTTTACACGAAGAGATGCTTCACAACGGCGAAAACATTCTTTAGACGATAGGACATCCCAACCCACACACCCATAAACAATTTGTTTGAATTTTGTGTTCCTTTTGTTTTGTTTTTCATTTCATTTTGGCACAACGCAGTGCAAAGATATCCACTCCCTATAATGCTCAACAGTGCTGGGCCATAGCTAACTTTCTTAATAACTATGCATACGTACAATACATTAACGCTGCATGTACAAATTCAATTGTGTTGTCCGAAATGAAAATATGCGTGTATGAATAGGAAGCATGTTTCTTTCCGTCATCATCCCTACAAAAACAAATACGATCTATGGGATGTCAATTCATCTTACTCTACAAGCAGTGCACAAGGAATGGAGTAACACAGTATATACATCAGCCTGTGCACAGTATATGGGTCGGTCGGCATGTTTTACCTCAGGAAGTTTGAGAGATAGAGAAGAAGTTTGCAAGCTGGCCGTGTAGATGCAATGCGTTACTATGGAATCAAAGTTGGAATGTAAAGTTGTTACCATGAATGCATATCGCTTCTGCGAAATGGGTACAACAGAGTGATTAGAAGACAAATATCAATGAACTTTACAGTAACCGCTTGCTGAATAATTAGACATAAATATCAGCTTACTATTTTGAATGGGATAAAAGACGGCAATACTTAAAAGCAATCAAATGTTTTTCTTACCACTATGCGAGTATCTATATTTATACACTAGGTATTGGTAAATTTCCAATACGATTTACCATGATCATGTATTTTCTTAGAAAACTGTAATTCCAGACTAATACC
>CAVLGW020000364.1:0-17148 GCA_963669155.1 Arbacia lixula
TAAGGTCTGCTTCCATGAAACTGCATTCTTCTTGTTATCAAATCACATGATTTCATGCCTTGTACTTGAACTGTTTATGTGTGTTACAACACATAACATTCAGTCTGTTTTCCCTTGCTACCCCCCCCCCCCCCCCCCCCCCCCCAACACACACCTGGGCCGGGTGAGCCCCCTCATACATATAATGAGTTACAATTGATATTAATCGTAAGTCATAAAACCTCAGACACCTATCTTTAGTGCCTCCTACAATGTGTGTCTGCATCTATGCTCTCTACCCTTCTCTATCCCTACCCCCAACCCCCAACTATCCCCCCCCCCCCCCCGCATTAAACTCATCATGTTAATTTCTGTCTATATTCCATTTATCAGTACATGCATGCAAACTTATCATTTTCATGTTATATATTTTATGTTAATTTAATGTGGAAAACAAATAAATTCAAATTCAAACCAATATCTTAGCCCAAGTTCCAGACTATCAAATGTGTTGAGCAACCGATGATATCACAAAATCACAACAAAGTCTGGACAAAAAGACCAACGGGCATTCCCTCATCAGTGAGGGAGGCCACAGAGAAAGTAATTAGCCTACATGTTCAGACTTGGTTGTGGATACAGCAGTGCATCACACAGAAATAAGACTCCAGAGCCTATAATGTAGGCAACATATTTCTCCTATAACTGACAAGCTATAGCTGCTATCATTGACGCCAAACCTTCAAGGACAGGTTAGCCCTTTTGCAGGTCCCCCCCCCCCCCCCCCCCCAAAAAAAAAAAAAAAAAAAAAAAAAAAATGTAAAAAACACAGAAAATGGAAGAAAATACCCTTTTAGAACTTCCCTCACAATATAAGAACTGGACACTGACTTTGAGTGGATTTATGTCGATATTAAGATTTCAAGGCTGCAATACAGTATTTGAATCCAGACGATAGTTGCAGCACTTCAAATATATAAAAGAGGATTATTTTTTTCACTGTTCCTGAAAATATTTGTGAAGCTATGACTGAGATTCATGTATGTTATCATTAGGGTACTGCTGATTCATGGCCATGCAAACTTTCATGACTGTTGCAAATGGGCTCCCCTGTCTTTAATACCCCCTGCTGGACTCAAGAATGTCCGAAGACTGGGCACACAGTGTGCTCTAATTACAGGTAACTAATGGCCCCCTTACCCCTCCCCTCTCCCATCCTCCATCTCTCCTTCTTGACCCCGATAACAACAGTTCACTGGGTCAGCTGTCCACATAGCTTTTCCCTCCAGAGGTGTGGTCTGCATTAGCCCAATGTGGCGAAATAGCTAGCTAGTTCTGATCGGGATAGCCTAGCCAGATCACGAAATAGCAAGCTATTTACGTCTTCATTAGCCAGATCAGGCGCAATACATGTAGCTAGCTATTTGGTCGAGAAAATTTCCCACGAAATCTTGGGCTAGATGGAGCTAGCTCGGAGCATCTTCATTAGCTTGAAAATGTTTCGATCCCATCAAGCATCAGCGCACACCGAGGCATTGTTTACGTTAGATTTTTATACGTGGGTGAATGCCCACAACCGAAGCCATGCAGTCATGGCCTAGTCCCGTCGCACACTGCGCGTGTGTGAACATGGGATGATTTATGCATTCCGAGTTTCAAGCTTACGTATCCCGAGTTTTGAGCTAATGAAGACGCGATTGCAACTTCAAGCTAGTTCCCCGGATCAGCAAACTAGCTCGCTATTTCGTCTGATCGGGCTAATGAAGACACGATTACAACTTCAGGCTAGTTCCCCGGATCAGCAAACTAGCTCGCTATTTCGTCTGATCAGGCTAATGAAGACGCACCTCATGCTGATTCTTGCTGATGTCCAAGGCTCTCACCAGCAATGACAAAAAAAAATCACATGGGGGTTCAGGGTGGTTCTACCCCCACATGCCATAAAGTGCCCCTGTGAAAGACTATTTTCCTCATAGGGAGCTTTAACATCACATTTGTTTTGTGTACACCAGGCTTGAACAATAAATAGCCCTCACATTTTCTACCAGCTTGCCAGGAGTGATTTGAATGTGGTGTAAAAAGTGCAGAAAAGGCTCATTTGCACATATTATTAAGTGATACTGTACATTCCAGCCACTAACACTGAACCATTGTAGGCCTACATGTGAACGTTGGTAGAGTGTACATGGCAAAGTTTTAATTGATCTGCAAATTCTGCATACATTATGAAAACGTCTGATACCGATGGGCTAATGATGTATAATTTGAATCTGGGACTCACCCGCCGGCCATAGCCACATCATAGACACCAGCCTTGATTCCACCTGCCACGTTCATGAAGGCCTGAAGACCAGACGAGCATTGTCTGTTGACTGTGTTGATTGGCACGGTCTCAGGAATACCACTACAGTATAACAAACATGCAAACAAAGAAAGACACTTTCAAGCGAAGTAAAACTTCACTGCATAGAAATATAATTCCTACAACTAAACAATTTCACACAACCATTTTTTTCCCAATATGAATGTAACTGCTCTACAGAAATTGACAGTGTTAAGATGTTATCACTCTAAATCAATAATACTAAACAATAATATTTTCGGTCTTCATGAACCATAGTCCAGTTGGGATGTAAAAATTTGCCATGGAACCGCAGTAACCAAAGGGGTGTGGTTTAATTGTGCCTTATAAGGAATTTGAAGTATATTCATAGCCTATCAGCTAATGACCATACAGCAGATTACACCTGTGTTGCGCTGCTCGGTATCTGAGGAAAGAAAATCCAGCCCGCAAATAGCTGACTTAGCAAGGAATGGCTTTAAACCGTGCTCACCTGAAGAATTGAGCGAACCTTGCCTGGATGGCTCCTCCCCCTGGCAGCAGGACGTTGCCAACGACAATGTCGCCCAGCCTCTCTGGGGGTAGGCCTGTCTCCTCCAGTACTCCCTTGAAGGCAGCAGCCAGCAGATCATCTGCCCTGGTGTCCTGCGGCAAGACAGCGCAAGGAAAGGGGCAAGATGATGCAAATTAACAAAAAGCTACACTTTAAGACACTTTAAGACAATACTTTGGATAGGATAGGGGCAAGATGCAAATTAACAAAAAGCTACACTTTAAGACACTACTTTGTAAGTACTTCCCTCCCAATATTAGAGCTGGAAACTGACTTTACATGTAAGTGGGACAATAGCGATCGCTAGATATTGAGGAGGTTTTGGCCGGGTTGTCCAAACCTCCCGGTTCTTGCCTACAGGCCAGAGACTGGAGACCACTGTCAGCACCACAGTGCAGGCGTTCAATGTGAGCAATGGCCCAACACATCAGACACTGGGATGGGCAATATGATTATGTTAAAGTTGAATTAAGAAGGGCGCGAATTCCCGTAAATTTTGGTTATACACACTTTATATAGTTCATATAGGCTGTTCAAACAGAGAGCATATCAGAAAACTCATTTGAACGCTCAATATTCTGGTTTGAAAGTCGATATAAATTAGCCTGTTTAGAGTCCCCGATAAGCCTTGGACGCATAGGTACACGCTGAGCGTGACGTCACGGACGGGATTTGGGTAATATCCAGTGTCTGGTATCTATACAAAAATCAGTGCAGAAAGAGAGAGAAGATTTTACCAATGTTTTTCAAAGGAAGCCATATCAAACAATTACAAATCATATATACAAATCTTTACTCTCCCTATGTAGAAAAAAGTATAAATAACGGTTTTCAAGTCTTAAATTGTGAAGTAAGATTGCAAACGATGAGTTATTAGTCAATATTTTCACTTGATTTTCTTATTTTCTACAACTTGAGAATACTAGCGTAAAGTAGATCCGGCCATCGCCACCCAGCTCATACACACTCGAGCGCGCTGCTTGCTTGAACTTGTCCAGTATACTGCATGCTATGCGTATGGGCGCTCGTGATCGACCGGTGAGAATATCTCGCTCAAATTTTATATTATTTATCTTGAAATTAATCTTTAGGTATATTGCATCATTTTGAAGGTGTTTACATACAGTACGTTGGAGAATAAATACGACCACATATCTGCATAGAGCATTTTCTATTTCACAAGTTCTCGCACACATATAATCACCAACTGATTGCCAGATGCACTGATTATTACATTGAATTTACAATTTTGTCTCTCATCCGCGGTGTTGAAGTCGAAAGACAAGGCAGTAAAATCGCTTCAAATGAGAAATATTGGAACACTAGAGACACATCATTGACTATATGACATTGCTTAATTCTCATTTATTTTCAAAAATCATTCACATAAAACCATAACAATAGAAGAAAAGTTCTGACGTGAAAGTAAATTCATTCATAATTGTACTAGCGTGTATGTCTATGCACACAATATACTGCACTGCTCGCTTTGTTTACTTTCTCACTGTGACCCAAATCCCGTCCGTGACGTCACAGTGCTCGAACAATAGTCTCGAGTACTCATCGCCGGAGCGATCAGAGAAAATATGGTGAGGGATAAATCGTCTAAATTTAATATTCTAAGCTTATTTTAGGGGGTTAAAAGGTCTCTCATAGGTAAGCTAGTGTCATAAGGATGATATTAATGCAAATATCTCATTATTTGGGATCGTCTTCTTAATTCAACTTTAATGTACCCTACTTGCAGGGCATTTCATACGAAAACAAGGATACCACTTTTTTTTTTATATTTTTCCCGAAAAGGTTAACAAAGCTGTGACTGAGACTTTATCAATGTTATTGTTTGGGTAAAGTGCCAATTCCTGCCTAGTTTCATGACGTTTGCAAATGAGACACCTCATCTTTATGCCCTCTATCTACAGAACAGAGACCATTGAGCAGCCAAAACTTGGCCTTATCTCTCAGCAGTCTCTAAGTTGTCTCAATGGAAACACTATACAGAAATCCTTGAGCCCTTATTTAGGAAGCAAAAAGTTTCCTGAGAGATCATTGACTGACTAATGAGACTGTCAGATCATTGACTAATGAGACTGTGAAAGATGGATGAGCCTTCACTGTAAGTTTGCTTTTTCAGAGACCATTCCCAATATTTTTGACCAGTCAAACATCAATGGCAATCACATAGCAATCACAGCAATCTTTGAAAGATTATTGAGAATAATGGAAGACCATGAACATGATTGAATTCTCACTTAAAGACCGTTGAGAGATCTGTTAAATGTTTGGTAGCCTAATGGTCCCTCAACTTAGTCTCAATCATCTAACCTCTGTGGAGAGGTGTATTACATGACTGATACAGGTACTGCATCTCTGTCATAAAATACTGTATACGCCATATTTTTTGCAAGTCAAATTTTTTGCGAATCAGGACTTCTCGACAATTTTGAGAGTGGTTAAATTCGCAATCATTGAGTACTAGTACTAGTAGTACATGTGCTCGAGCACGTCGTATTCATGATTTCGCGTGTTGCTAAATTCCCAAATATTCCAGATTCGCGAAATTCACGAAAATACCCCCCCCCCCCCCCCGAAATATATACCGTTGGCGTATACAGTAATACAAACATGAATACATGTACTTCTGAAGGTCAATAGAATGACAACTACCAAAGCCTATTTCAATGAAATTCAACAGTTGTTTGGGAAATGCATACAATTAGCAATAAATCTAGATTAATCATTCTTTTGTAAATGAAATGAAGCAAGACATACATGTCAGGCTCACTATGTTTATATTTCCCATTTCTTTCCTTGACTCCTCTGACTTTTTAATCTCCTTTCATTATTCAAACAATGTAAAAAGCATGCAGGCCTATGAAAAAAAAAACCTGCACTATCAGTATAACCACTATGCACTTCTTCAATGCTGAATATCACTTTGCCATTTATGCTGGTAGAGCCACATAACAAAATATAAACCGAGCTATATAGCTTGATATAGCATACTACCAAATGTAAGTTAAAGGACAAAGGTCAAAAGTGCTTGCAAACTATACCTCTAGTGCATACAAAATAGAGCTGAGCTGGCCTTGTTTATGCAAACACACCTCATGCAGCCATGGAGGATACAATAGGAAATCATAGTGATAAGGCATTTATCCATCTGATGTGCATTTATCACTTGTGTGTGTTGTTTTGTGTGTCAGAATGAATGTAATAAGTTTTCTGAGCTTATTTCATTTAACAACACTTTTGACAGGTATAGACCTCTATCCAAATGGTAAAAGTTACACATCATCATTGATAGGGCCTACAGGGTCTCCAATGTTTTTGCCCTGCACCTCAAGATAATCACATTTTTAGAGTGACCTAGAAGTAATTCAAACATTTGGCAAATCTAACAGATACATCCATGTAGCTCACTGGTTCATGCCCAGCTAGCCCATGCAGGCCCACCTCTCACTTTCAATTTCATTTGAATTGCATATATGTGCCCGGCCCTAAAATCTCATGCACCCTCCCTACTCTACAAAAACCTAGACAGGAATAACCGTCTCATTCGGGGCATTCTTTAATCGAAATGACATAGGGCGTTCAGAGGAGCCAGATGCAATCTCAGCGGATCCAACGTCCTACAGAGACTGATTTTTCGGTCTACAAAAATCTGAATTCAAATCACATCTTCGTTATTCTCTCCATTCCTCCATTTTCGTCTTCTTTCTCCATCTCTCGCCCTAGCTCTTTTTTTTTCTCCTCCTTGTTATGATTACCTTCACAATTCACTGTGGCAATTATTCCCCCTCCCCCCTCCTGCTCCTCCCCCCTCCTCTCCCCTAGCTCCCCCCTCCCCTAGCTTGAAAATTGCAAGGCCAATGTGGTATTAACACTCAATTAATTAGAATGTGCCATATCTAGCAATATACAAACCTTAAAAGAGCCTTTCTTGGCCTTTCCAATGGGAGTTCTCAGGGCCGAAACCACCACGACATCATCGGGACGCGAGCGCCTCTCTGGCACAGCTTTCCCCGGGGCTGGGCCGCTGGAAGCTGCAGCGACTTGAGCTGGTGAACAGCTATGGAGCCGCCTCACGGCTGCCCCGCCACCCGGCCCTTGGCCTGCCTGGATTCCGCGGGACAGATGCCCCAAGAGCGCGGTCATTCGATGCATGCTGGGTTCCTGTTGATGTGACATTAACCTTCTCTCTGATGGTGCTTGAGGAGAGAAAAACACAGCGATGGATACGAGCTATATAACGATCTAACCTAGTCTGGTTGCTTAGCCTCTTTACTTTTCCCTGCTGTTCAAACAGCTGAAGTATCTGGCCGGTATACCGTGAAAATGCGATGCAAAGTTCATATCCCCTGGCTCAAAGTTCAACATTCACGCGCTAGCTGTTCATCGACGATATCGACGTTTTGCTCTCACTCGCGTATACGTATTTGCTCATTCGACTCGCGACTATGCAAATATATGTACGGGGGCGGGGAGGTAGGGGTAAATGGGGCGGGGAGGTAGGGGTAAATGGGGGCGGGGAAGACCAAAATACTGTACCAGTTTCAGGTCTTAATTTAGATCTGCTGAGATCTGCCTCCTCTGAACACCCATGTTGAAGAGAGAAAAAAACATGTTTGCGATAAAAGAATGCCCCATTTGGGACGGTTACTCCTGTGTAGGGGTGGGGGTATAAACGGATGGTAAAATTGATCCTCCCCAATTAGCCCCATGTTTGTGAAAATAAACACCGTGATATGGCACGGAAAAAGAAAAAGATTAAAACAAATTGAATATGTGAATATAAACGTCCCTGAATGCTTTCATACTTTTTTTCTACTGTTGTTGTTTTGCTCATCGCAGGAAAACACTATTTAGAGATGGTGCTCCAAACAAAAAGAGTGGAAAAAAGGATTTGATTTCAAATAAAATGAATGTATATATATAAAGAAGAATAAAGGTTGCGATGGCGCTGATTTCTAGGTGAAGACAAACAAATTGAATGAAACGCCGGAGAAGAAAAATTATTCAAATTTTTCGGTCATAGACCTTTATCAAGAATGAATTAAATAAACTGTAAATTGTAAATTGTTCATTCATTCATTCGTGATAAAGGTCTATGGCCGAAAATAAGAATAATTTTTCTTCTCCGGCGTTTCATTCAATTTAATTTGTTTATATATATATAAAACCATATAGACCCTCTATAAGGAAGGTCTATGGTATATCAAACCCGTTGTCAACATTATTGCGAATGCAATTTTGGTTTTTAATTGTGAAAGTGTTTTTTCAATTTTAGGACAGGCCCATACTTCCTTTTTTGTTCAACTCACAGCATGTAATATGTAGGTTATCTATTTGTGAATTGCATTTTGTTTGGTGTTCATTGATTGTAAATACTATAATTTGTTATTGGTGTATTCCTGTTTAGAATCTTTTTAATCAAGTAAAAAAATATTTAAAAAAAAAACATTCTCGAAACACAGAAGCATACATTTCACCAACATCGCATGAGCTCATTTACATTGTCCTGTGAGTTTTCAGTTGTAGGATTTAACTGACGCAATTATTAAAAGTTAGAATAAATTCTATTGAGATGAATAGTATGGTCAAAGACAAAGTAATCTTAATAAAAATGTAAAAAGCACATGGATTATATATTCAAATAAACATTAAGAATTCACCAACATGTTGCATCAGTTTCGTCAAATCTAGAAAGTTTTCAGTTAAGTGTAGATTTCGTAAAATAACTTAAGCAATGTGAATGCTTTTGTTTGAGACCTTGTAAAATGCAGTATTCACCAGGAAAAAATCAATCAAATTTTTTGGGGGCTACTTTTTGAGCACATTGGCAGTTTGGCTACAATTTTACATTGTGTCTATGGGAATTTTGGGGGCTCTTATAACATTTTACAGGGCTTATTTAAGCATTTCAAGGGTGAAATCGCCCCGAGCCCCAGTGTATTTTTCTCCCTGGTACACATGTATTCACTTTTTAGGTGCCAGCTTTCTTAAGGTGTATTGTATTCAAGGTTTAGTGACAAAAACTAATCCAAACTAGCAACACATCAAGGAAAATGTGGGTAATGACTGTAGGAGGGGTTTCTCCAAACATAAGCTTCCTCATAATCCCCTGGATGGATAATCCTGTGGGATTGAGGGGATTAATGGCCACTTAAGAATTATCCTTGACTGTATACTCACTGTGTAAATGTCTGCATGGAATGTACATAGTACGTAGACTAACTTGATGGGAAGCAATATAATTATTTATATAAATAATATAAATAATTTTTATCATGGAATCACAACTATGGGTGATTTCAACTAATAACTGTAATATTAGTACGAGCACAACCTCAATGAACCAAAGTGGTTCTGAGGATATGACATCAATATACCATATTATTTTATTTGGCATCCCATAAAGTAAGTCCAGGTTTAGCTAGTACACTGTTTGCATAAAACATTTGTTCTGAATATGTGTCATAATGTTTGAAAAAAAAAATCAGCATACAATCACGATAAACAACATAAAAAAAATACAGAGACGTTGCATAAGGTTTCTGTCATCAAGTCACAAAAAGAAAAACATCATGAACTTGATATATATATTTATAGATCAATTCATTAGTAGTACAGATGACATATATACAAGATCGTTGTGAAGGTCCTTCTCACAAAGTGACTACAATCTACAGAAAGGCACAGAGAGGATCTCAATCAAATAAGAACAATAATTACATGTATACTGCTACAGTTCGATATTCCGAAGGTTCGTTTATTCTGAAGGTTCGTTATCCCGAAGCTTCGTAATTCCATAACACGTAAAAATGCCTACAGCTCGATGCTCGTTAGTCTGAAAACGAAAACGGGTTCGTTAATCCGAGCATTTGTCGCGTAACGTTCGGAATAACGAGCCTTCGGAATAACGAGTGCTTCCCAATTATACCACTGCATTGGTTATACAGTGGTCTTAATAACAGCTTATGCCAGTTTTAGCACGCTAAGACTCTGGTTCTGTTTACTACAGTCTGAGCCGCATCAAAATCTCACAATTTACGACATCTGAGCACATCATATACAGTAATTTGAACAAGCCAATATGAATGCATGCATGTACTGCACTGGAAGGGACATGTGTGCATCGGTAGCAGTAAGAAAACACATCTGCAATCAACATTTCATCCACAAGTCTCTCACCATCTCACTATCATCATCATCATCATCACGAAATTAGAAGAAATAGAACAAATTTTCACCTTTCATAATAAGAAGTCAACATAATTCCCCACTCATACATACCTGAACTGCCACATCACACATGATCAACAATCATACAAAATCACACAACTTCATTATTATACCTGTATATGCGAGAGCTTCTCGATATATCAAAGAGGCTTCACAATTTTATCTGCCAAACCGTGAAGACTGCTCAAAATGTTATCACTTCATATCATTCAACAATGTACAGATAATTCTCGCGTTTACTTTAACTCGTACAAAATTAACAGATTGCTGTTCTCTCGCGTTAATTCATCCTATACTGCAAACTTTGACGCAAAGTACCAGTATATGGATATATACAATAGTTTCTCTGAGTGTTTGTTTTAAGACCAATATAGAATAAATACTGCTAGTTCCACACTCTTTATTTATGATTGTAATTCAAAGGACTCTTGATTTTTGATATTTTATCAATTTATCAAAATTTATGATCTAAGTTGTGGAAATAAATGCAATGAAATACATGGCAAATGAATCTATAATGAAGTAACAAAAACGTATAGTGCTTTAAATAACTTAAGATGTTAGGGGTAAGGGGTAATATTGACTAAGACTTTGTGAATCATGGTTAATGAAGTGCTTTTCTGCTGTGACTACTGGAATGGGTCCAAATTGAATTTGATTGCAGGATAGCAGGAAGGAATCCTATCAAAATGATAAACTTGTTAAAATGAAATGAAACGAAAAATCCCTACCACGTGATGACAGCAGAGGAGCTCCACCACCCATTATCATTAGCACCATTACCCCTTACCTCTCATGCTACTTTGAATAACTACAGTATCCCTATGCAATAGTGGCTAATATTCAAATCCACACATTGCAATATCAAATTGAAATAATGAATCATATCTAGAAATATGCATGAAAGAGCTGTTCTATGTCATATCGTCTGTTCATAAAGGTTATCACAAAAAAGACGGGACCAATTTGTGATGTACCAATGGCATTATGAACAATTCTACACTGTGCCTTTTCTAATTAATTTTACATAAAAATGTGCCTCAATTGAAATGTAATTTTGATACTGATTGTACATCACAGAACTTCTATTCTCTCACTCACTACATAAAAAAAAAAAAATTACATGCATGACAATCAAGGAGATAATGTGATACATGTATACTGACACCAGCAATGTTTTAAGACTGATTAAATTGACTCTCACTACATAAGAAGACTAACTTGTCCAATCAGACAGAAATGTTGCCAGTTTAGAACCATGATTGTACATAATACATCATTCAACAATAGAGGGCCATTTTCACTAAAAAAAAAAAAAGAAAAGATGGAACAGTATTTCGACCCATCACAAGAAATATTTGTGCAAAGTTCCTATGGCAATACAAAGTACTGGCCAAAACCTCACCTAGCATCGACGCCTTTTGTGTACACTGTCAAGGGGTCCATCTTATTGGCAGAGTTACCATAGAGACCTACCGGAGACTGGAGAAAATCTATAAACATAAACTTTCTCGCATGTATGAATTTTCCCATGACTCCCTGGAGACCCGCCTATTTTCCAGGAGTCTTCGCAAAGAATTTGGTCTCCTCCAGGGCCCTATCGCATAAAACTTACCATTAATTGTAACTTTTCTCCCAATGGCAACTTTATAGAAACCTTGAATTGATTTGGCTGTCCAGCGCTGTTACCATGGATGGTAAGTTTTATGCAACAGGGCCCAGATCAGCAATGGTACCCTCTACTAGTTCCATCCCAATGTGAACAAATGAATAACATCTTTGCAAACTTCTTGAGCAGAGAATGGCCTCCACGGCCCATCTGCGACTCCATACATCACGGTGTGCTGGCTAAGGCACTATTACAATACAATGTCAATGAGTTGGAGAGAAATCAAAACCAATATTTACAGATTCTACTTGTGCCAGTTCGATGTCAGTGAGCTGAATACTCTAGTAGCACACAGTCTATCTAAACAAGTCACATGACAACAACAACAAAATCAAATGTTTGCAACTACCTAAAGGCCACCGCTAATGACACGATTGTGCAGTTGGAAGGGCCTATGACAGGAATTTTGGTGTCGCCTTCTTGTTCAAGTTTAATGACAAGGTCATGCGATTCGGGCAGTCGCAGGGTCAAACGACTAATCGCATCATGTCATCTGCGGAGGGCTTAATGATCCTTACTTAGTCATCAGAACAGGTACAGAAATACTACATAAAACATACATCATTAACTGTTTATTCTTTCTTTTAAAAAAAAAAAAAAAAGACCAAAGCATAAGGGTACAAATACTGTACTTCTAAAACAGACTTTCCTTGCAGTATCCTGAAGTACCTCTGCTAAAAAACAAATTCGCTGGTACAAATATAGAATCAAAGAAGAACATGGCAAAAAAAGGTAAGTTGCTTTGCTTGCAAATGTTGTTGTATTCAACCGTAAAATTTAATCAAGTTGTGTTTATTTTTATTTTTGGAAAAAAAAAAGTTTTGTCCATGGTGTGCAGACCACATGAATTCAAGCAAAGATGATTGAAATCCAAATTTGGAACATTTTGAGAACATTTTCCACATGACTACCATTTTAGAACATCAAAACTTCAATATCAAAGGCAATGAGGTATATCTAATTTGATCCATCATTTTTCCAATCTTAGACAATGGTATAACAAATATATGTTTACTACCACAATAATTGGTTAAGTCCATTGGAATCCCTTTCAGCCCATAAATATTTATTCAAACAAAAATATGAAATTTCAGTGTTGACACCAAGTAGATATCCTATACAGTGGAGCCAATCTAAAACTCTCAAAATATTTAGCCAACTTACATTGTACACTTTTAGAATGGTATTGATTTGTTTAAATTGCATTTCTCTGAGAGAATCTATACTGTACCATATTTTTATCACACAAAATATGATAACAAATTTGCTTGGCACCTCTGCCAGTACTTCATACGGTCACATGATCGCTAGAGCAGTTTCTGATTGGTGCAGGAGGGGGACATCATGTGACCACAGTAGGAAAGACACAAAGTGCAAGACGACCACCAAAACATTCCACAGAATCACATTTTGATGCTTTAGTCATTCAAGAAAGAAAGACATGTTTACTTTGATAACAGGAGCACAATACACATCCCTTGCAAGGAACTACCAGCCTGTTTCTCATATACATTACATCAAACTTACTACTATTCAAACAAATGTAACAATTTAAAAAGTGCAGTAATTAAATAGAATAACAGTTCGTTGACTTAATGATTTTTTTTTTATCTTACTGCAGCAGAACACTGTCGCCATAGGAACAGCACAAGCTATTGCTGCAGAAAGTTTCAGATTTACGATACGCATAATTATATCCTACACTGAGGTATGAAAAAACAGCTATAAAAATATCCATCTGTCTGCAGCTTCACACGTATGTACCACACCATACACAGGACAACATGGAGGACTATCAAATAATATCAGAGAAAGAGATTCCAGTCTGATGATTCTGCTTATCATTAATCTAAAACAAACACTTTTATCTATCTTTGGAAATTAGAAGTAACATAATTTTCCACCTATTCTGATTTGCTTACTAGTTTAATTAGCATGTTAGACTTTTTGACTTAAATAGAATAACACTGTATGCTTAACGAGGGAGATAGATACGGTAGCTTCTTCACATAACTAGAAGACGAAGAGGAATAAGTACAGAGAACAGCACAAATGTTTAAACATTATCTTCCCTCTAGGCCATAAAATGGTTGTTTTTTCTCCAGCCAGACAATTCTCCCTATCGCATATAGCCAATATCAAGCGATATCACCTCGTGATACTGATATCTGATCGATTACTCTTGGGACCTATACTTCCGGTAAGAGTTTGGTACGTATTCAATCCACGCAATAACGCACAGAATCTGTAATTTTGAACCTCCTAAACCTCTTGATATTAAAATGGAAGGGTTGTTGTATGGACGAAGGACTTGAAAAAAATACCACCAATCACTCACGGCGATGTTTTTGCCTACCTCAACATTGATTGTGGATGGACTAATGAAAGAATGAAAAGACACAAGCAAGACGATGGCTATAAAATTTTCGTGAACCGAAAGTTCATATCCCAAGAATTTAAGGTAAAAAAATTAAAGCGCCACACGTGTTCAGATTCGTAGAGCTATATGCGATAGGGAGAATCGCACCTGAACTCTTTGTGTGCCAGATGTGACGTTTTGACACAATCACTGCATACAAATCACAAAGAATCACATTTGATCTGGCACGCAAAGGGTTAAACAAAGCTGAAACTACAATAAGCAGTCACTTCATTTGTTTCAGCATTCATATTGGATTGCATAGCTATCAAAACTTCAGCACAATGACCTAGAGGGGAGATACTAGTCTAGGTACCAGGCTGTGAGGTGCATGGACACAACCCAGTCAACCCAACTATGTCTGGCAACACAGACTACGCCCTTATGACATCATAGCTCCTCTGGCTTCTTCCCTCTAGAGAGGATGGGAATATTGCATAGTCTGTGCAACCAGACATAGTTGTTAACAGACTGGGTTGTGTCCATGCACCTCACAGCCTAGTACCTAGGCTAGGGAGATACATGCATGGTGAAAACAGGACATTACGTTCACATTCTGCATCCATTATGTTTTTTCCTCTTCTCATTTATAAATTACAAATATAAATTATTTGCTTTCATCATTGCTCCTGTACAACACTGCATTTTTGGAAAACTGGCTGTTAATCGATTAAATTGAGAGTTTTCAGGTCCCATTTCTGTGTCTTTTTCCCATTGCAGGCTTGGACGCTGGGCTCTTCTCTCGACTTGTCGCTCAGATCAAGGCAAAGTCCGCTGCTATGTCTTAGCTCCTTCGACTGGGTGCAAAGAAAGGACCAAATCAAAGGTCAAAGGTTAAACATTTGTCAAACTTATTGATGACAGTTACCTATACATAATAGACAGCAGTGAAACCACATACACACAAAGTTGTGTTTTCTTCTGAAGCAGGAATGATCTATCCATTCTTCCTCCCGGAACAACTGAGATTTCTGCGGCTGAAGCCAGTGAATGAACCTCCAACACTCTTCCTCACAGGGGAGTTCCCAGTGTAGAGAACGTGCGGTGCAAAACGCCATGCATCGGGTCCAGAAAGTGATTGTCAGCCATGCACTTATTTACTGCATCACCCATGAAAAGTCAAATAGATTTTTTTTTTAATTTCTTTGAGCAAAACATTCCAGTTATACACCAACCATCCAGCATAGATATTTAACAAAAAGTGATTTTCTGCCCTTTGGAGCCACTTGTAGAAAAGTTTTTGGTGTCCACGCTGGATTTGTCCATTTATTCAAGGATATCGTCATCTTTTTACTGATTAAAGATGGTATTTTTTTGTCCTCATATTGTACTGTGCAAGCTGCGATGAATGTAATCAGAACTCAGCCACAGGTACTTTTGAATGGAAGTATCCTTATCAAACAAGAAGGAAATGAATATAAAAAAGAGGGCGGGAAATGAGGCAAGGACGAAGGGGTAGGAGGGGGAGGGAGAAAAGGGGGAGGGAGAAAAGGGGGAGGGGGAGGGAAGATCAAAGCATACTTATATTTGATGCGCAACTACTCTATGAACATGTTCTCTCAGAATGATTTGTTCATAATGACATATCACCAGTATGCTGTGATCGGTAGAAATATGACAGGGATTTCGATCAATAAACAAGATTCATGCAAAAATATCAAACTACAAAAGATGAATCTTTAAAAGGGGAGCAAAATAAAGAAAAACAAAGATCCAACATTTCTAATACATACTGATATTGATGAGGTTGTTTTCTATGAGAGGATTGAACTTAATAGAGTATCGAAGTGTGACGTGATTTGAGCATATTGTCAAGACAACTGGCTATAAACAATACAGGTAGAGCAAGCAGCAGTGATCACAACAGGGACTGTAATTGGTAATGCTGGACACAAGCCCCATAGACAATATCGGACAGCTAAACCTCTCACTGGAGTGAGTTTGTTTAGAGCCAATTGTCTTGACAACATGTTCATATGACGATACCACTTCGGTACTCTATTTATCTATTTATAGGCATTAAAGAGAGGATCTATGTTATACTGCCCTCTTATGTCACAGAAAGTACATTTGAATGCTGCATGTGCTCTTATGGACACTATGCAGCAGGTGTATCAATATTTGTTGATATGTTCTTCACTACCAAGGGACATTCACACAGAGGCAGTTAAAGGGATAGTTCAAAAGTTGATTTCAATAAAAGCAGAAACATGTTAGTGAAGGTTTGACGAAAATCCGTCAAAGGACAAGAAACTTATGATCTTTTGAAATTTCAATTTTGTGACGTCACGTGTGAGGTGCTCTTCCATATGTTGTATGCAGAATAACTCCATAAATTGCTCTTTTTCAATTTAGTGATTTTTTTTTCATACATGTATATGTGTAAAAACTCATTTCTAAAAATATATAAAATGCTAATATCTAATAATATATAAAAAAAAAAAAACAGTGAAAAAGATACATTGAGAAAAGTGACATTTAATAAAAATGTACTCAGGATACGGGAGAGTACCTTGCATGTGACGTCACAAAATCAAAACTATAAACAATCATGACTTTCTTATCATTTGACGGATTTTCATCAAACCTTCACAAATATGTTTCTTTCAAATGTCTCCTTTTATTGAAACCAAAATAATTTCAGGGCGAAGCATCCCTTTTAAGGGCTGCCACTTTCCACATGTACCAGGGGCAATCCCTCTGGGTCTGTCACACATTGCTCCCCTACAGCAAAGCAGTGGGTGAGTGAACATGGTAAGCCGCTCTGGTGTGAAAGGACCTTTAGGAGAGGCAGCTGATGAGACAGTGCCAATGCTCTGAATTACCAGGCCTAGCATCACAACTAACTTGGGGGTGTTTCACCAAGCTGTTCTTATGCTAAGAATGAGTTTACGCACAACTGGTGATCCTTTCTTATGCTGAATCAGATTCTCAATGATTTT
>CAVLGW020000365.1:0-17141 GCA_963669155.1 Arbacia lixula
ACAGGTTCACTGTACATGTATATATATATATATATTTTATCTACCCCCCCCCCCCCCCCCCTCTTCGTCCATACCGGAGTGATCTAGGTCTCCGTGACCGAAAGGTCGGTGCAGGCACGTGCACCTCGCCGACTTGGTAAGATGGTACTTAGCCAAGGCAGGGTGACCGTTTGTATCCCCTGTGCGAGAGCGTAGGACATTTTGATCCATGTACACGTATTTGTTTTTCTATTTTGTGCCTTGAAAATTGTCCTGCCTAACAGAACCGAAGAAATTTATTCTTTACTTTATTAAATGTACAAAATGATACCGGCTAAAATAGTCAATTTTGACTAGGCACCATATGCATGTGTAAAGATAAAACAACAACAACATGTGTGTTTTTATACAATGCAACATGTATCAATAAACGTCCAAGTACGAGTGACTGTTTCTTACATTTTTGCGTTTGGTAATATTTTGTATTCCTTCCTTCTTTGGAACAACAATTATGATGTTTGGGTTGATTTGATCTGATTTGAACTGTTCTGTAGACTATCAATGGCGTCAATGGCCGAATACCGCATATTGGGGGAAATCTTCTCATAATGCATCTCGCGACATCATTCTTTTTTTTGGCAGCATGCTTCCGGTCTCTTACACAAGTATACTACACCAGAATCGGACATGACCCTAAACAAAATCGGACTGTAGCTGCGCGGTGCATCATGGGATGGCATTTCCTTATAACTTCGCGGTATGGAGAAAATTTAATCTGCACATCACAACACACATTAACTCCAGTCCCAAGGAAGGCCTTAATTTGCATAGAGGTACCATGTAATCCTGTTACACAATCAGTCGGGCCTGTTTACTACGTTATCCTGTTATGTAATCAATGTAGGCCAAACCTACATGCAGGAACTTTGTGACATAATATTTGTTTTTATGTTCTCCGTAGTAACAGAATACTTGAACAAACAGTACAAATTGAATTAGCAAATTAAGAAAAAAAGGAACATGCTGAATGATAGAGTAGTCATGGTAGTGACAGAGTACTAGCTGTTCCTGAATAATATGGGCATAGTGCATGGATACGTACTAAAATAGGGTAGTGGAAGAATGTTCTCGCTGACTCATTCTCTTTTTGGCTGAGACAGCATGAGAAAGCGAAATAAAGCCATCCACTCGCCCGGAGTATTGACCAAATACCAGTCTATATTTACTTCACTCATTGATTGTGTAGCCAAGGTCTTTTTATTTCAATTATCTGTATAAATTAATGAGTACTAGATACGTTCATGTTTCTTGTCACCAGGGCCATGTTGCACATATGTTTTAATTATTTTAACTTACCATCAATGGTAACTACAAAAGCAACAGCCAATGACCTCTCATTATTGCAACCTGTTGCCATGGTAGTTACCATTGATGAAAAGTTACAATAATATATAGAAACCAATATGCAACATGGCCCAGGGCTGTGATCGGTAACCTACCCGCATTACAAATACACCACACTATCACTATTCATTTATCGTGGTTATCAAAACACTAGACGTGCATCATCAACGACGATAATGTGGATTATAAAGGAGGCACTTTGAATTTACATCGTTTTGGAAGAGGGTGGGAGAGAAAGAGGAACCAAGAAAGGAGAGAGTGAGCTTAGGGGTAGAAATTATTATATTATATTATAATGTATTATCTGTAATATTATGAAATACATTATGTGCCTATGAGCGCAGATAGAAGAAGAAAGATGATTGCGTGGTAGATAGATGGTAGATAGATGATTGGAGTTAGAAGATGAAAGATGTGAGTTCGAGCCTAATGTGTTAACCCATTTCGACAAAAAAAAAATTGGTTAGGGGCTATAAGTTATGATACCAATTACATGTATTAAAATTAATAACATGATTATGCATCATAACTTTCTGAGCAAGATGAATCCATTTTGGACATATATTGATATGGATTACCTTAATTTTTGTAATCATTTTCCAAAACAAACAAGGATATAAGTATGATCGCTAAATCTTAAAATTGACAACGCGCTGAAAAGGTTGAAATAATATCTTTGATCTTTAAATTGACATTATCATTGCTCTACTTTCATTCTACATTCGTTCATACATGCTGGAATGAATATACATTCCGTTTTATGCTATATCATAAACAAAAATAGTGTTGGCGATTTTAAAAAAGCAAAGTAAGGATGATATTTGCTCTATAGCTGAAAATGTTGGCCGTCATCCCGATCGAATGGGTCCATGCGCAGATGTTATAGATTCATTGTGTTCACGAATGCACAGGAGTCTGGCCATTTGGTCAAATTTGGTCAAGCAATTTGCTCGATGTCCATGATTATCAAAGTGTGAATTTGTGATGAGGTCAAGGTTGTTAGTGAAAGGCCGACGCGGGAGATGCGTGTGTAAGTGTGTGCATGCGTGCGAGTGTGTACTTTAGCGGAACATTAGCTAGGGTCCATGCTGGTACTGTATAGCTGATTTCATTCCGGGTTTCATTCTTTCTTTCTTTTTTCGTTATGAAGCGAAGCTGAGCCATTATATGGCTATATGACATTGTGACATGATCCGATTAGACCTACGTTCTTTGTGACGGCTGATGCATGACCTGATCATTGAATTTCTAGTCCGGTTCGGTCCTTTATACGACTGTATAGAATCGTGAAATATCAGTGTGTCTGCGGAGGCGTTACGCACCTGGGATCGACCAGATGCGTTGAGCTGAGTGGATTACGTATTCTGGACGGACGCCGTGCGGGTGGAGATGAGGGTTTCATTAAATACGTAAACCTAGGCTACATACGGCCATAGACTGTGCACTGTATGTTGACAAGCCCCGCTGATTCAGTTTTCTCCCAAAGAGATGCCAGGCAAGTATGTATTTGCTTAGTGTGAACGTGAATCGATATCGTGGAACTGCCCTGTAAGGCCTATATAGACTACGCGCGCCAGCGAACGTACATGTATACAAGGTGTGTGTTTGAACGAGGATGTATATTCATGAGCGAGATGGCTTCATGCATGTACAATGTACATTTTACATCCGGCCTCGGTTTGGATGTGTCGGCACGTGTGTGTGTGTGTTTGTGTGAGGTGTATGTGTCCTGTGATAGAGAGTTTTTATAGGAGCTACCATATAGCTCAATGGTTTCAGATAAACGGCTGTGCCTGCACCGAGATTTATCTTGACGCTAATTAATATCCCTAATACTGTATATGCATTTTGTAAAACATGTAACATCAGCTGCCAGTTGAGTCACACGAGTCAAAGTAGATCACTGTAGCCTAGTTACTAAGCTGCGGAATACATAGCCTCTTGTCGAGGCCCTGGCGGCAGCTTCCCGAGCGAAGCGACGGTTTAGGCTTGGCGAGCGAAGCGAGATCGCTGCGCTTGCCAGGATGGATATCACTCGCTTCCCTTGGGGAAACTGCCAGGGGAAACAGGCCTCAACAAGAGGCTACGGAGTGCATGGGACACAACCCAATCTATATAAACCGTGAAATAATTTTGGTTTTAATATATATAAAAGGAGGCACACGAAAGAAACATAATAGTGAAGGTATACGAAAATCGTTTAAAGGAAAAGAAAGTTATGTGATTTTAAATTTTGTGACGTCGCGTGCGATTTGCTAATTTTTGGGGAAAATTTCCATTTTCGGAAAAGGATATTTATCATTTCACCTATGGTTATATATGCTTTTGATATTAGACACGTTTTTACACACATATCGCGATGAAAAAATGTATTCTTTCGTCAAAGAATATAAATTTATAGAAAAGAGGTAAACAACTTATGGGAGCCCGGCCGGCCTCGCACGTGACGTCACCGATTTTCGTCAAACCTATGTTTATTTCATGTGTCTCAGGGTGTCTCAGTCCCATAGGGAATAAGTTGTGTCACAATTCATATGGGACTATCAATGGTTGGTATATACTGGGAGGGTTGACAACTATGTCTGGTAATACAGACTAGGCCTTATCCCTCTGACTTCCCTGGACTGCTTCCTCCTCTCAACAGAGGGAGGAAGAGGAGAGTCCAGGGGAGCGTTTCATGAAAGTTGTCAGCTTCGTCTTTCTCCGACAGTGTATGCCTCTCAACCAATTAAAACCGAGGATTTCACTGAAATTGTCAGCTCTGACATTTAGCCACTGCTGACAACTTTCATGAAACGCCGCCCAGGGCAGTCAGAGAGATTAGGGGCCTAGTCTGTATTACCAGACATAGTTGTTAACAGACTCGGTTGTGTCCATGCACTCCGCATTAAATACATGCGAGGAAGAGGATCCAGCTTGGGCAGTCAAAGGTATCAGAGGCCTAGTCTGTATTACCAGACATAGTTGTTAACAGACTCGATTTGTGTGTACGCTTATGCACTAGCTTCGGAACTATGCTATGCGAGGAAAATGATCCAGGGCAGTCAGAGGGATTAGGGCCTAGTATGTGTTACTAGACATAGATGTTAACAGACTCGGTTATTGTGCGTGTCCATGGCTCCATGCACTCCGCGGTCTAGTAACTAGGCTATTTAGAATGAACTGAAGAAGAGTGAAACATGGGCTGTTCACAAAGACTAAGTACGGGCTCGAGCTTTCCTCTCGTTGACCAGTGAGAAACGCGCCTAAAATCACCAATCAACAACAACAACTTGAAACGCTTGACCAAACACTTACGACACTGTAGTATGTTACGAAGTGTTTCAAAACGGAGTACGAACGTGTGGGCGGGCGTATACTCTCTCTGTAAAGACCTTTTTAGTTCAGTGGTGAAGACGCGCATTTTATCTCGTGTGCACCGTGACACAGGCCAAGCACATATACATGTACTACATTGCATGTAGATCGTGCATGCATGTATGACTGTCATGTTCATGGAGGAGTGTTGTGTTTGGTTGCATTGAAACTCATCTTAGTGGTACGCATTTCATTACCGTGAGTATTGTTTCAGTATAGGTCAACGTTTACACCATTTGCTTTCCTGTGTGCGTTACGTATACTATGGTTAAATTACACGTGTGTGCAGAGGGTGTGTACATGTGCGTAGGTTTTGTGAATGTGTCTGTGTGTGCAGGGAGGGATAGAGAGACAGGGAGATACAGTATATATGAGAAAGAGAGAGAGAGAGAGAGAGAGAGAGAGAGAGAGAGGTGGGGGGGGGGGGGGGGGAAGAGGGACATATAAACCAATGTAGGGTGCATTATGTATAAACAGTCTCTACTCTCACTCTTACCGGCTTTTTGGCCCTGCGGCGTTTACATTCAGATCGAGATGAGACATGATATTGCAGCCATGTATGCATGCAATGAGAGCGGAAGGATTATACATGTAACTTGTTTCGTAACAGCTCCATGCACGCGGATAGAGAAACCAGCTAGAGAGGTGTGGCAGAGACCTCTAGATGGAGAAACTAATTTATGCTACACTAGTCCCAATAAAAATTACGACACTCTCCGCAAGGAAAGCTTTAAAATCAGAATGATCAGGATGAAACTATAACCCTGTTCATATACACCGCCTATCCCCGAAAAGGCGCAACATTTGCGGCAATTTTGCCGATGCATTACCAATAGCTGCGTATATGAACAGGAATCGCTCAAATAATGCGGTATTTGCAGTTCCTCGTTTTTTGCGCTTATTTTGCGGCTTTTTCGCGGATCGAGACCTAGTTATAATACCGCTGTATTGCGGTAAGCGAATCTTTTAAACTGCGTCCACAAAATAGGCGTAAATGTTGCGTCTTTTGCATCGCGCTCTGGCATGTGACTTTTTGTGAGTCACTAATCCTACCGCTCGTATGGCTGAGCGGAACATGGTTTGGAGAGAGTCCAGCTGTCCAAAACACTGCAACATTACGGCTTTTTGGGTGTATATGAATCGTGCTTTGGCGGCTCGCTGGAAACTTGCTTACCGATGTTCATCGGTAATAATAGCGGTATATGGTATGAACGGGGATTAGGACTTGTTACCCACATGTTGCAAAACCACCAATTGGATTCGCTTAATGGTCATAGAGAATGAGGATCCTTTGTCAGTCATTGCCATGACCATTTTTCCAAATCTGGCGCTTGGATGCTCTTGGCACCGAAATGAGTGTATATTTTCAATAACTTCTATCCGGGCAACAAAGGAATTCACATTCCGTGTAACCTTTATATCAATAGTGTTTTTTATTATTGCTGTTGTTGGAAGGGGGTTTGATTTCTCAGTTACCATTTTGCACGTTAACATTGCTTGACAAGCATTTTATGGAGTGAATTCAATTTCTGTGCATAACGTACATTTTATTTGGAAAGTTGCATTGATCTCTCGATCATATAACATTGTGCATACTTTCAATGTAACATCATTTGACAAGCATTTCGTGTTATTTCTAATTTTCTATCAAGTATGGTTGGTCCAGAACTAACTCCTGCATGTTCAGAGAGCATTCATCGTGTTAAGGTACACTAAAACAACTCACAATCTTCTCAGGGTACGCGGAAGGAGTTTAGAGAAAGATTTGATTTCAAAAGATCGTAACTTTCTTATCGTTTGACGGATGTTCATTAAACCTATGTTTCTGTAATGTTTCTGCTTATTTTTAGGGTCATTATCCCTGTAATATTGAGCAATCCGGTTTGTTCATTGTTCAGCGTTTTAACCCTCAATAACAAACTTTGAAAAGGGGATCCTGGTAGAGAGTTCTTCTCTTAATGTCAAGGCCTTAATTGGGTTCGAGTCCCACAGAAGGCCTTTGCAAACAAGCCAGCGTTATCCGTTTTCGCCCCCCCCCCCCCCCTCCTCCTCCCTGCGTGTGAAAACACTCCATCCCTCGGATAGGACGCTAAATGGAGGTCCCGTGTTTACAGCAGCCACACTCTCTGCACGTTAAAGAACCCACTTCACTTCTCGATTAAGAGCAGGGTGAAAACCCGGTGGAGTGGACAGGAGGCCTCTCATGGAAAACGGGTGAGAGATGCCGACCCCTGGTGGTTTATCCTAGAAGGCTATTCAGCCTACAAACGGTATCAAACAGGCATTACCCCTTTGAGTGCCAGATTAACTGTTGATCTATGGGATTTGTGTGCACTAATAGTGAAATAAAGCACAACTATGGCACATAAAGAGTTAAGAATGCCATACAAAAGCAGAAGATCAGAGAACAGCTAGACTCACCAGTCCAGGTTCATAAAACTGGTTCATATCAGTTGAAAGCTCAGGATAAGTAGATGTCAGATATGTCTATGGATAATGTTTTATAGACTTTTTGTTGAAAATGAACTTAATATCAGAAATGAGTAAGAAAACATTTTAAACAAACCAAAAGATATTGTCAATGAGTAATGCTATTACATTTTGAAAAGCGAATTTTCCCGTCCCTAATTTACGTCTCCGCTTCCATGTTTTTTCTCCTCTTATTCTTCCTCTTCGTCCGTTTCCTTATCTTCCTCCTCTTCCCCCCGCTTCTCTTTTTTGTCTCCCCTTTTCCTCCTTTCCTACATTCGACATATTTGTATTCGTTTCTAGTATAGATGCAAGTGCAAATGACCGCCCCCAACTTTAGCGACCAACCAGCAATCTGTCAGTCCGTCGAGTCGCAGCTCGGTCGGTCCGGTGTTTGATGGGCATGCTGCTAAATTACCTGTTCACCATCATGCATGACGTACTCGTGCAAAACCGAAGGAAGGATTCAACATATGCAAGTCACACCTGTCTCTGGCCTCTCGACGAACTCACTTTACCCCTTGTATCCAGGTAACGGCTACTCTTTGTCGCCCATACCATACACCGCTACAGATAACGGAACATTTTGACGTACTCCGAGTTTAAAACACACGACAAGTATGGCGAGCGTACAGGAAAACGCGCGTGAAAAACTGACAAGACATTCCACCTATCCGACGCCAAACAAGACAGTGACGTCATCACAATCGGAGGAGAGCCCTTTTGCGAACTTTATTGCCGGTGGATTTGGCGGGACCGGCTCTGTTTTGGCGGGCCATCCATTGGATACTGTCAAGGTATGTATGCCAGGTTGAGACCTAAACGTCGAGGTCAACGCAGGTGACACGATTTTGCCACGATACTGTAATCGCAAGGGCCTACAACTGAACAAAATGTGACGTCACCTACTCGCATAAATCAAATGACCGGGTTCTCTGATGTTCAGAGTCGTGCGACCTATTATTGGATCGTATCGTATACGGCGGCCTTAAGAAAGAAATGAAAAAGATGTATTGCATACGGTATATGAGACTAGCAACTAGATAGGCAGGTGGACTATGCGAACACGGTAATCGAGAAAATAATTGACCAATATTCCGAACAGAGGTTTAGCGCAAACAGTGTACCAAACGTGGACAAGATTTCTGGTCGCCAACTAAAACGGAGTTAAACATTATTATTGATTCAATATAAATAATTTTGTCCTCAAAAGTACTATGGTTTATTGAGTTTGTCCACATAATAATTACAGCGAATTCACGCTCTGTTGAGATTGTGAATGCGATTCTGTAATGGAAATCAAGGATTTTGTGACAGCATCAGATGATTTCTTTTTGCGCCCCGTAGTCTAAGTTTAGTACGCGGTCTAAGGTAAACCACCATTGTGAATATTTGTCACATGTCCGTCAGAATGTTCAGCTATTATACCTTATTTTGTTTCATTTCAAATCATTTATTATTTTGTATACCAATATCTTTATTTAGTTTATTCATGCATTCTACGAGGTTGAGGATCCACAGTTTATGTTATCGATTTTTATTCAGTATTGGCCCGATGTTATTATACTCCCTGTAATTGTGTGAACAAACTCATACTCCATAGTGCTTCCGAAATCAATTATATTGAATTAATTATTGTGTGTATGTTGTTAAATTTGGCTTTGTATTATTATTCTAGATTAAGTAAATGTTGAACGGCTGTTGTGAATACGGGTGATCTTCTTTGTGGAGGCGGATAAGTGTGCATTATCTGTGATCGTCTGATAACAATTAATCATCTCTCTTTTTTGCATTTCGCTTTCTATCTCTCTATCCCTGTCCTTTATCTCTTTCCTCTCACTCTTCCTCTACCCCCCCCCCTCGCTCTTTCGCTCTCTGTCTCTCCGTCTCTGCCCCCCCCTCTCGCTCTCTCTCTCTCTCTCTCTCTCTCTCTCTCTCTCTCTCTCTCACACACACACTCTTTTTGTATCCTTCCTTCTCCTTGTATGTGTTCATGACAGGTGCGGCTGCAAACACAGAATCTCAGCTCATCAAACCCTAATGCAGTCTACAAAGGAATGTGTGACTGTGCGGTCAAAATCGTCAAACACGAGGTATGAATCGATGAATTTCCTAGATCCCCTTTAACGCATTGCGTACCGGAGAAAATGCTGCTCTAACAGTCTAAGGTCAAATATCCCACCAGTGTCTCTAGACTACAGGAATCGCTGAGTTTTACACGACCATTTCAAAACTCAACTCGAAATCTTATTCCCACATTATTCCGTTTAAAATCAGTTTCCAATTTTAATATTATGAGGGGAATTTTATGTTTTCTTACATTCTCAGTGGTATGTACCGCATTCAATTTGTTGGACCTGCTAAAGGCTTCGCTGCATTAAATCGTATTTGTGTGTGATTGTGTCTCTTGTATTTTCCAGGGGTTCCTTGGCTTGTACCAAGGGATGCTGTTCCCTCTCCTAATAGTCACTCCACGAGCATCCATGGCCTTCTTCGGCTTCAGTCTTGGGAAGGGCCTCCTCACTCCCGAAGACTCCCGCCAAGAAGACCTTTTGTACGTAACTTGCTTAAGTTAAAGGGAAAGTCCATCCTTAAAGGAAGCCCGTCCCTTTTGCAGACCTAATTCTGAAAGTTCCCTGACTTTGTCACCATTTGAGTGAGAGTGGCTATATAACCTTCACTGGAATCGACAAAGCGTAATACATGTTTTCTGTTTTGAGAAAATAATCTTCGATAATTGGTCAAGCTTTCTTTTTTCGTACCATGAAAATAGTTAATGGTGAAAACTAGTTAGATTTTCATTTGTTCTACGAGAGTTATAGTACCTCTGACCTTAAAATTTCACAGTTGGTATCCCAGATAGGCCTACGTGATAAATCTGTGCAAACTTTCATGAAGTTTTCGGATGTTTGTAAAATGGACGGGCCATCTTTAAGTTCATTTGGTTTTGATTATAGTCGAACAATGAAAGGTACACATTAGTAAAAGTTTGAGGAAAATCCGCCAAAGGATAAGAAAGTTATAAATTTGTGACGTCACTTGCGAGGTGCTCTGCCATATGTTGTGTGATGTATGGTGGAGTTCAGCCATTTTGAAACTTAACCCGAAGTACAGGTGAATATCAAAACGCGTTACTACGCTTTTAGGGGGGCAGTTGAATACATTACGCAAACGGCTTATTGAAACTGAATCACTCGATAGAGATGAATATCAGAATACGTTACTGTACAATGAGGGATAAAGTGACATCACGAACAAAATCACGAAAGCGGCTTATCCGTGTTAACATTACTGTGAATTGTTTCTTTTTTTTTCTCTTGTTGACCAGGCCACATCAGTTGTTAGTGGCTGGTTCGATTTCTGGAGTATTCTCTACCGTCCTCATGGTACCCGCTGAGAGAGTCAAATGTTTACTACAGGTAAGTAATTCTCGATATCTCAAATAGGTTCCGAAATCTCGAAATTCGCGAAACGAGATATATCGCCAGCGTTTGTACAAATCATCCAGTCCGTACAAGGCACAGAATAAATAATACGCCGTAATTTTTACTCTATAAAGTTTATTTCATTTTCGGAGTCATGAACCAGTTTCGTGGTCTGGTTTATAATGTTTGGAAAAGTGTAACACCTATGTACGCTTGAGCTACGTTATACGGGTAGGTACAGTATTACAGTGTTTAAAAATAGCATGTAGAATATACCGTACCGAATTACGCAACATGTCATAATCAAATGTCTGCTTAATGATAGGATGTCCCTTTTACAAAAGGCATAAAACTCGGTTTCTCGATTAGCAATACCGTGTACCGTAACTATTACATGTATATATGACAATCCACAGTCACAGATTTACGAACCTTAACAGGAAAAGCGAAAAACGATGCTTGTTTGGGTTTGAAGCATTCCCTTACGCAGCGACTATACTCTACATGTATACAATTTTACCCAGATCACAGCATCGGTCAACTGTGGTTTGGTGGAGAGCCGCTTTATATGAAGAGCTTGCAACCAAAAGGAGCTAAATCCAATTTTCACCAAGTTGCATATTTTTATGCCTCCGCCACGAAGTGGCCGGAGGCATTATGTTTTCGGGTTGTCCGTCCGTCCGTCCGTCCGTCCGTCCGTCCGTCCGTCCGTCTGTACGTACGTCCGTCCGTCCGTCCGTCCCGAATCCGTTTAGGCAATATCTTGAGAACCGTTAAGCAGATTTGCTTCAAACTTGGTACATGTATGTATTGCATATAATTTATGAAGTGTATAAAATTGGGGTCGATTCTGATTGAGGTCAAAGGTCAAAGGTCAATGAACTTTGTAAAAATTGCCCAAAAATGACCTTTTCCGCAATAAATCTAAATCCAATGATGCAATTCTCATTAAACATGGTACAAAGATGTATCACTACTTGGGGATAGACTGGTGACATTTTTAGTAAAATTCCTTAAAGGTCAGAGATCAAAGTTCAATGAAATTTGTGAAAATTGGCCAAAAATTGACCTTTTTCACAATAAATCCAAATCCAAGGATGCAATTCTCATTAAACATGGTACAAAGATAGATTGCTACTTGAGGATAGACTGGTGACATTGTTGGTGAAATTGCTGGAAGGTCAGAGGTCAAAGGTCAATGAACTTTGCAAAATTGATATTTTTCACAATAAACCTAAATCCAAATCCAATGGCACAATTCTAACCAAATATGATACAGAGATGTATCACTTCATGGAGGTAGACTGGTGAAAGTTTGGGTAAAACTCCTGAGAGTTCAAAGGTCAATGAACATTGCCAAAAATTAGCTAAAAATTGCCCCCAAAGTGATAATTTTCAAAATATATCCAAATCTAATGGAGCAATACCAACCAAACATGGTGCAAAGATGGATCACTACTAGACTGATTACATTTTTGGTGAAATTTGTCAAAGGTCAGGGATCAAAGGTGAATGAACTTTGCCAAAATTGGCTAAAAATTACCCCCAAATAGATATTTTTCACATTGAATCCAATACTAATGATTCAATTCAAACCAAAGATAGTACAGAGATGAATCACTTCATGGCGGTAGACTGGTGAAGTTTGGGTAAAATTCCTGAAAGGTCAAAGGTCAATGAACTTCACCCAAAATTGGCTAATTTTAAACAAACTTGATACAAGGATGGATTTAGACAGACTGGTTAGATTGGAAGTCAAAGAAGTAAGAGGTCAAAAGTCAATGAACATTGCCAAACTTGGCTAAATTTGAAAAAACAGAATGCGATATTTTAGTTTCACATAGGAGCAATGGTACATTGCCCACCAAACATGCACATTTTCTGAGAATAGCAAATAGGCGGAGGCATATTTATCGACTGCGGGGCAGTCGAATTGCTCTAGTTCATGAATGACTTCTATAGACCACTATCATGTCTATCTAAAGCATTTATTTTAAGCTTAAAATCATTTTTGGAAATACAACAAGATATAATTATGTGAATATTCAGCTTTCAGTCAAAAGGCCCAACATTTATTTCAGATTTCAACCAAAAAATAAATCTGAAATTCGAAAAATCGTATGAAAATGTGAAGGGTGCAGGATTTTGTTTGTTTGCATTTTTATAGCCTATCGTGACACCTTTATCACTTGAAGTATAAACTTGATAGCTTATGACAGGCAAATGGATTTAGTCAAAAAACGTAAATGTACTCCGAAGTCATCAGAATGGATTTAGCGCCTTTTGGTTGCAAGCTCTTCATTATTTTTTTTTTGCGGTCTCACTCTTCTAGGCTACAGAAACCGCTGGGTTTTAGACGACCTGTCCAAAATTCAACTCGCAATCGAACGATCAATATATTCCGCTTAATGTCAGCTTCCAGTTCTGATATTGTGAGCGAAGTTCTTTAACATCTTTAATTGTCTGTGGTATTTGCATAATTTCATTTGTTGACGTATAAAATGACTATCTTAAAGCAATATTCCAAAGCTTAAGATTTATTATTTCTGGACAGGTGCAAGCCGTGGCCGAAGCAGGGACAGTCAAGTATGCAGGGTCCATGGATTGCGCCAAGAAGTTGTACACGGAAATGGGGTTTGCGAGTGGTCTCTACAGAGGCGCACTGGTGACGCTAATGAGAGGTGAAGCGATACGTGCTTGCTCTTGGTTTTGCTTTTTTCGTGGTCTACTTCGTATTGTTTTTGGTCTTGTTCTTCTTCATATTTTTTCTGTTCTTTTCTGCTCCTTCTTTCCTTTTTCGTATTTTTTTTATTGTTTATTTTCCCTGTGTTCTCTTTCTTATTCTGATTATTCGCATGTTGTTTTTATGTATCTTAAGATGTTCTGTTCTTTTTCTTTTCCCTTTTCTTCTCGCCTTTCTTCTTCGTCTTTTCTTGTTTGTCTCATTGATATTGTTATCATTGTCAATAAATACATGATGTATACATGTGTATTATCATTATCATTACTATACAAACATCATTTTTAATAGAAAAAACACAGCAAATATTATAAACGGGAGTATATCAGCTGAACATGAACCTTTATAACTACATCTACATGTACAGTGCATGTATTCATATATCACAAACAATGTTGACAGCTTTTAGCTACCAATACGTAGGAACTCTTGCACATTGTAAAATAACCATTCTTTGTTATTTCTAACATCGGTCGTCTGCGTAGATAGTAAGAATTGATACATGCTATGTCGTGAGCAATTCCCAGCCAATCAAATTGCAGAGATTCTTCATCTTATTCTATGATAATATTGATTTAACGCTCGTCCTTTTTCTCTGCTATCTATTTCGTTTGCAGACATCCCGTTTAATGCAACGTTCTTCACCTCGTATACATTACTAAAAAATTCACTGGATCCGAGCACTGACGGGTGGGTGATTTTTTTTCCATAAAGCTACCTTAATACGGAAGCGGTTTCCCGTTGTCGTTCATCGCCGGCATTAATTCTGGACACCGGTGTTTTTCACCGCAAGAAAAGCAGAGAAATAATTCTTAACATTCTAATTCAACTCTGTCTATATGGTCTTATGCTAGATAGAATTGGTTTTTTTTTTTTACACAAGATGTAACGGCTTATCTCATTCATGACCTGTGCCTTTTTAATGCAAAGCTGATGATATGTGGCTTAAAAATTAGCATGGCAAGTAAAAACAGATTTATATCGTAACAGAATGACTATTCCAACATTCTAGTGCATATTGAAATAACGGCAAAATAACATTTATAGCAATGGTAGTGCCAGTTTGATGAGCAGATATGTGATTTAAACATTTCCAGCGTGTTGCCAATTTAACCATATTTTCCTCCTCCTCCTCCTCCCCTTCTTCTCCTTTTCTTATTCTTTTTGTTGACGTTTCTTCTTCTGCTGCTTCTTCTTTTCGTGTTCTTTTTGTCGACGTTCCTTCTTCTTATTTTTTTTTCTTCTTCTTCTTCTTCTTCTTCTTCTTCTCTTCCCTAGTAGTGAGAAGAGTTGGTCTAGCATGCTGCTCGCAGGAGGATTAGCGGGTGTGCTCAGTTGGTCCGTAGCCTTTGTTCCAGACACCCTTAAATCAAGAATCCAATCGGGTAAGATTGAAACTAGTATTCAGTATCTTCTTTGTAACTAGTAACATGATTTTTTTTTCAAGTTTTCTGCTGTTGTGGAATATTTTTGTCTATTTTCTCAAAACGATTATATTATTTTTCCCGTGCATTTGATGTTTCATTATACCAATGTTTTTACAGACACACACACGCGCACACACACACACACACACTCACACACACACACACACACACACACACACACACACACACACACCTTAGTGAAAAAGATGTATTCCAAGATATAAACCAAAAAGGCATTTTATGGGATCATGCAGCACCCAACCTTGCTTTGATTTTCTGTCATTATTAATTTTACTTCATTGTGGACATTCCCATTGAGTTTTTTATGAAAGATTGTACATATCAACATGTTGAAATTTGATAATAGTTCTATTGTTTGTTTGATATTCATGAAGTTCTATGTTTCATGTCGTGGATTTGTTCTTCAGATATTGTTCTTGATTTTCCAAAAGATATCAAAGGTATACTATAACAACATGCCTTCTGCAGTAGGTTTTAAAGCATCCTATTTCTACATTCTACTCTTTTCATGCTCAAACGCATGAAAATATCTCGCCTTTTCATTATAATTACGGCTGACGTGCGTCTACGAAATAACCCCGTGAGAAATTCATGATGCAAAAAAAATCTAAAAGTATATACCGCCCTTCGTGGTGACAGTGAGGTGTAGTTCGTCAATACTGCCCTACTTTTCTACAAATGGAAACAAGTAACAGGGAAGTGTTAGGAAGGAGTAGAAACTCGAACATAATACATTCAAACATCTGTATGGGTTCTAAAGCGTGCTCATGAATGTCAAAAGAATTCCATAATCATGACAATGCTTTGATGTTCCATGTGCCGAGCCGACATTTAGCTGATGTCAACTTGAAAAGAAATTTCTTCAATTTCCTATTTGTCTGTAGACGTTTTGTTTACTTAACAAATTCGTTTGCAAACTATAAGGAAGTTAACGGCAGATAATGACAGATCCTTATACTCTGCTTTTGTTTCCAAAAGTATTGAGGAATCATTAAAAATCAGACATATAAGCTATTTGTATTACTTACAAAATTGACCAATTTCTTCGCTTTCCGACATCTTGTGCATTTGGGGGATTCAACCACTCTCAAAATGATATATTAAACTGTGTATTATCATTAACGGCGTTTGTGTGTGTTTGCGTGCAGCAGAGATATTTTACTTTAAAAACTTGTTTATTTGTGTTTGCTGATACCTGTTGTGCTCATGGAAGTATTAATGCCATTAACAGAACGGGACAAGCGAAATGAGACTGTACATTTCTTTTGTTCTCTCTGAGAAGCCGTTGCCACACAATCATGTTCATAATTGTTCAAACACCTGAACAGCACCTGTTGAGAACACCATAACTTTTCAGCGGCTCGGCACATGGGTTCAAAGAAAGAAAGTTGCTTCATATCCTTCCATAACACATCCCTGCAAGTAACTAGAAAGACTGTACATTAAAAAAAAAATGTGTAGTTTGTGTACAGTGTGTCATTTCCATTTTGTATCAATGCAAGACCAAATCATGTTAGATTGGATATTTTTTCAGGGCCCCCAGGGAGAATATTTATTCCTCACTGATTTGGCTACCCTGGTAACAGGAACACGGAATAAATATAAGTAGAAATTAAAAGGGATATCTTACAACAGGAAAAAAGTTCTTTTCCAGCTGTTACCTGTACAAAGAGAATGCTGGGTACAATCTAAAAATATAAACAACTCTAATTTGAGTGATTTGTCACTTGCTTCCTTATGTCTCAGTAGGGCAGAGTGGCTTGACTTTGAGCACTCAGATTTGATGTCGATTTGTATAATCCATAATTTATTCCAGGCTGTGCAATGCACGTATGAATAAACAATTTGTATGGAGGCCAAGTTGAACCGATTCTGAATTGGAAGAAATGGGGGGGGGGGGGGGGGGGGGGGGGCATGATGCCCCCCCCCCCCCCCCCCCCCTTCGCTTCTGTAGGCCTACAATATCCAATATCCATGACTGTCACGCAATCGTTGCAAATTGCGACATGCCTTTCCGTGACATAAATTACCATATAACTCTACAAGAGAAACGCCATATGCATTTATGAGAGCACCGTGGTATATACAGAATTGGAGAGAGCTCTTGACTCTTGCAGAACTAGACCCTGGGTTCGAGTCCGGCCCGCTGCGAGCAAAGCTTGCACAGGGTGTTTTGCACATGCTTCTCCATCGTCACTTATTTATCTGTTTAGTAGATTCCAAAATGATGATAAAACTCCAATAATCTATCGCCCAGCTTTTACGTGACTACGGGTACAAATCGATCACTCTCAGTGGTACTCGGTACCATGAAATCGA
>CAVLGW020000366.1:0-17094 GCA_963669155.1 Arbacia lixula
AATGACGGAGCTACAGAATCAGTAGTCTAAGTTCTAGACTCATTTTATTAGCCTGAATTCGTATACGCAACGATTCGAGTGATCGCGTAATCACCGAGAATTACCGGCCCGGAGATCGGGCGATCACTCGAATCGTTGCGCCGAGTTCCGTTGCGCGCTGTGTTCACGAATTCGGGCTAATAAAGTGCTAAAACCTGGGCCATGTTGCATATATGTTTTCAACTATTGTAACTTACTGTTGATGGTATCTGCCATAGCAACAGCAGTAGAGCTGAAAGCCCATTGGTTGCTACAATGGACGTTATCATAAATGGTAAGTTACAATAATTGAAAACCTATAATTATGCAACATGGCGCTGGACAACAGAATCAGTCACGATTGCACATCATTGACGCAACACCGACATTCAGGCCTTATCTGATTGGCTAATCGACGATACGCCCCCTTCACACCCCTTCACTGTATATCTTATTATCACGTTTCAGATTACGTAACATTTTTTTATCCAGAAAAGGCCTATGCTGTCAAACCGTACGTGCCTCACAGTCGTCTTCTATTATATAATCAGATGTGTATCGCGTGCTGACCTTTTAGGACCTGAATTATCTCGAAAATCCAATATTTGTAATCAGGGCATCAAACACATAAGTTTAATGGTCGTCCCGGCGTTGGATTAGCCTGTGTTTTCTCTCTCTCTCTCTCTCTCTCTCTCTCTCTCTCTCTCTCTCTCTCTCTCTCTCCCTCTCTCTGTCGTTTTATGTTCCTTTTCTTGTGTCGGGCGTGTTTTGACAGGCAGATGATTACTAAAACGTGCTAATGATAACCACGATTATGTAACGGATTTGCGAGATAAAATTGAAACATATTACCAAACGAGTTTACATTGCGATTTCGTCGAAATACAGATGGTGGTGATATCCGACGCGTCCAACACCGATTCATCTTCTGCCGGTTTCGTCTAATTGCTCGTTTATGTCATTATCGTTAGTCGTAATTTGTTGCTGATTTCGATATTGGCCTTGACCCGAGATGCATACGGATTAATGATCAACATCACTTATGATCGATTGCTACCACGGTGGCTATACATCTCATGGCCGTCACCGGGGGGGGGGGGGGGGGGGGGGGGGGATGCGGAGTGTGCGAACACACCCCCCTCCAGACCACAATTTTATTTATTTATGTTTTTTAGAAGGGGATGAGCATAGAGTTATATACACCCGAGCTGGGGGCGAGTTTTTTTTCTCTCTTGTTATCGGTCTCTTAGATGGGCGACCTGTTATTGGTAATATTTTCTTTGTTTGCAAAAGGTCTACCCTTCCTTTACGGGAAAGAGAGAGAGAGAGAGGGAGACAGACAGACAGACAGAGAGACAGATGGGGGGGGGGGGTTATCATAGAGATACAGTCAAACCTGTCTTAGTGGCCACCTGTCTATAGCAGCCATTAGTCTATAGTGGCATCTACAAAAAAAAATAATTAATCCCCGGAGAGAGAGATCATGTGTTAAAGAGCCTGCCTATTGCAGCCACCTGTCTATAAAGGCCACAATTTCTGTTTCCGTTGGGTGATCACTATAGACAGTTTCATTGTAGTTGAAGGAGATAGGTGGCAAAGAAAGGGGAGGGGCAGAGAGAGAACAATTAAAATAGAGAAGGGGGAGAGGGGAAGAGGTACTTATGTCAGACCCTCATCCGACGTATTTTGATTGCATGAATGTTCCGAACTATCTTGATGTGCCGTGTGGACAGTTTCTTAGCAGTAATGTTCACTCTTTCAGTTAAGCAGCATTTAATGTGGCAGAGGAAGGGTTAAGAGCCTCCTCACACGGGTATATATGCCTGTAAACTAGCCACATGACAAAGTGCTACCGAACGATGTACAGTTACACACCCGCCATGAAAACCGTTACAAAACATGGAAGTAAATTGAGTATCAATGCTGCCAAATTCCTACACTCCAAACCAAACCCTCCTGACTTCCTTCCTTTCCTTCCCGATTCCACTCAGCTTGCATCTTTGTTTCCTTTTCTGTTTGGGTATAAGTTGAAAAGGTTGAGAACGATCACTTTCGTGTGAGGTCTGCATGTTTATACCGGGGTTTTCATGTCACCATGATCGCTGATCATTTCCATCATTTCTATGTTCGTATGCGTTTTGTGCAAACAACCTTTTATGAGGAGTGAATCATTACTTTTACTAGGCATCTGTTGTGTCGGGTTTTGTCATACCATGCGGGTAGTCAGGATATGACAACACACACCAGAACAAACATTTGGTGTGGTGCAAGTCCATCAAAGATGTTATATGAGGAGAAAAGGTCGAGATGTCATATACCAAAGAGCCTGCAAAATATTACGAAATACAGGTGCATATAGATATGATTAAACGACTGAAGGATAAATATACTGCAGTGGAAATGGAGTACTATATATATCATTTTAACTGCATTATGGTAAACACCGCCAACGTTTGACTGGTACGCTCGAGCGCTCAATAGTCTGACAGTAATATGCCGAAGGGACAAAAATATGTTGCGACAGATAAACACCGCCCCCCCCCCCTCTCTCTCTCTCTCTCCCTCTCCCCCCCCCCCCTCTCTCTCTCTCTCCCTCCCCCTCCTCCTCCCGCCTCACAGTACACACCCCTCCCTCCCCCCCCCCTCTCTCTCTCTCTCTCTCTCTCTCTCTCTCTCTCTCTCTCACTCTCTCTCTACCCTCTCTCTACCCACCTCTCATTTCTTCATGGTACACTGGACCGGAGGACAAAATGGAACCATTCCGACCCCCTACCCCCCCTCCTCCCCTTTCCCACCTCTACCCCACCCCACCCCCTCCACTTACACCACCTTCCTACAAAAAAGGCTTTCACCATTTTAGAGGAAGGACGTACCATTCCTGACACGTTTAGACTATGCTGTATTGGAAGGCTGCTTGAACCATGGATACCAACAAGTTTAACTGCTTCAAACGCCCATGCTTGAAACATGACATCGGGAAACAACACCGTTCAGCGGGATTATGTCTGCCCCTTGTAAATCTGTCTTCCCCAAGGATCTCAAGCTGCGCGTGACGGTTCAAGTGCACTTCGCGGGGGGTAGTTACCGGGGTGAAGCGTGGTCGCTACGCACGCGATGAGAGCACCTCAGTGATTGGTCGCTCGTTGTGACGGGGCGCGCTTTATCCCCGCTCTGATTGGTCGCCGCCCCCAGGAACCGTTGATCAGCTGTTCGCTTAGTGATAAAGAAGCCTCCTGGTTTCTTCGCTCGGTACCCTGGATATGTAGGTGAACCACGAAGGTACGTGCACATATGAAAGAAAATAAATCATGTTTACAGGAAGTAGATCTGAGTTGAAGCGATATTTCTCGTTATGATTTAAAGGACGAGATAACGCTCTGACAAGGGCTTCGTGATGTGATAGGGCCAATCATTTTCGCATTAGACAGTACGGAAGCATAACATAGCGGGGGTTATGAAGTTCTATAATAGTTGCTCCCTCGGCGATGGGATGTACAGGTATAACATGTCACGGCAAAATTTGTTCTTCACTTGGGGGAAAGGTCCACCAATAAATTGAGAAAAACTGCATTGCAGATCGAAATACAGGGGTGGTTTGGATTCTCTTGATGTTAGTAATCATGATAATGATGGTCGTAGTGATGATGATGATGATGATGATGATGGAGGTGGTTGTGGTGGTAGTGGTAATGGTAATGGTGGTAATGTTCATGGGAGTGGTGATGATGCTGGTGGTGATGATGATGGTGGTAGTGATGGTGAGAGTGATGACGGTGGTGGTGGTGGTGGTGACATTGGTGGAAGCGATGGTGATGGTGGTGGTGGTGGTAGTGGTGATGATGATGGTGATGGTGGTGGTGTTGGTGGTGGTGGTGATGTTAGTGGTGGTGGTGGTTGTAGTGATGATGATGGTGGTGGTTATGATGATAGTGATGGTGATGCTGGTGGTGATGGTGACGGCGGTAGTGATGATGGTGGTAGTGGTGTTGATGATGATGGTGGTGGTGGTGGTGGTGGCAATGATGACGATGGTGGTGGTAGTGATGATGGTGGTGGGGATGGTGGTTGTGATGATGATGATTATAGCGGTGGTGGTGATGATGATGATGATGATGATGATGATGACGCTGGTTGCGGCGGTGGGACTCATCATTTGGGTAAAATAGGTGGCCGTAATGGTGATGATGATAGTAATGAACGGTCTCAACAGGATGGATGGGTCTTCGCAATGTCATTAGTGGCGGTGATTGATCGTGGTGTTGACGCTGTTGATGCTGCTGGTGAATAATTAAGTATGTCGTTGGTCCTGGTCATTGATGACGATAATTAATGGTGGTGATGATGGTGTTGAAGATAAGTGCGATGCAATAACATAATATGTCGTTTGGTTAGCGATTGGTGGTGGTATTGATAGAGTGATGCTCGTGTACCAGACTGATATTGACACATTTTAAGAGCAATTATTTATGGTGTTCATAATCGGCTACAAATTGGGTGGTACGTGTACGATTGTGATACCATGGTGATACCCAAATGTGTATTTTCATTTTAAAGATGATATGTAGTGAGTAATCTAGGCAGTACATAGACACAACCCAGTCTGTTAACAACTATGTTTGGTTACACAGACTATGCCCCAATGACGTCATAGCTCCTCTGGCGTCTTCCCTGATAGGAGGAGCGAGGATGGGATTGGGGCATAGTCTGTGTTACCAGACATAGTTGATAACAGATTGGGTTGTGTGCATGCACATCACAGCCTACTACATAGGCTATGTTACAGCATAAGACATTGGACATGCTAGAGTCACGTGGCTTGGACGTTGCTCCGCGTGGAGCACGGCAAAGGAAAGTCCTATAAATAATCATTCCAGCATCGCAGGTGTCATATCGGGCTAGATTTATAGGGACCCTTTCATGCCCCTGATGTGGTGTGGATCCCATGCAAGGGGTCATTTAAGGCCAGTACCTTTACCCCCCCCCCCCCCCTCCACCCCCATACACACACACACATGCACACATGTATACTCTTACACACACGCGCACATGGACTGTACGCACACATACACCTTATATACATACACCTTACATGTACTTGCAGAACATACATACCAGTACACACACACACAAACACACATACACACACACACACACACACACACACACACACACACACACATACATACATACACACACGCGCGCGCGCGCGCACCTCCCACATATGTTTACAAGCTGTACTTTCACGTCCATGATCTAAACATGCACGTCATAACATCCAAGCACACGCATATAACGAGCACACACACCTTTATACACACAACCACGCAACAAAACCCACAATTCTCGTATTTTTGTCATGTTGATTGCAAAGAAGAGGGTGGTGACCGTAATGATAACCGTGATGATTGCAATTCCATGGTTGTCAACGTCGTGGGTGCCGATGATGATGACAGCGATCATTGTGACTAGCATTAGCAATTACGACCTGAACTATGGGTGCATAGTAACGGCATTGGTGCTGTTTAAACTGGTGCTCAATAAAACGTAATAACAAACTTATTTCAAATGTAGTAACCCAAAGCAGGTATCGTGTGATTTCTGGTTTCGTTGGGGTTTTCCTTTGTAAAACTGATACAACGGGAGAAAATATTGTTGTAATTGTATAAACGTGTCAGTTTTGCGAATTGAATCCGAACACACTTGTCAATTTCTTTCATAGGTAAAAATAGATTGGTGATGATAATGATGGAATTGAGTAACTGGTCATAATAAAGAAAAACAAACGTCTCAGCATCATTATTGAATCCCAAAGTCCAAGGGACCCTTGGCAAAAAAGTGTGGGGAAATATTTTTTGACTGCAAGTTAAACAAAGTTTTGAGCAAAACATGTTTTCCCAAAGGTCGAAAGTCCCCCTCTTCAGTGTTTGCGAAAGACACTCCGAAAATAAAGTGAACCTGTCCCACTTCAGGAACATTTTCTGGATAAACAAGCTCAATTATTGATTATGTTTCGTGCAAGAGACCGCAAGTATATAAAATGGGTTACAGTTCAGGTGTGTAGCCTTTCCCTCAGGCTGAAAGATTTATTTTTTTAACAAGTTGATAATGTGAATGAACGATTATTGCAACGTATTAACCGATCCAATATCATTTTAAGTATTTTTTTTAATTATTTATGTAGAGTTTTAAGTATTGGCGGTGGAAGAGATTTCCATTTTGACCTGTTCTGGTGATTTAAAGAAAAGAGGTGGAAGTGGAAAAGATTGTTTGACGTAATCATTGTAGAACTGTATTGCCTTCACAGCAGAGTCCGCAGGGCCCTGTTGCATAACACTTACCATTGATGGTAACTAACTTTGCTATCAATGGCAACTTCTATGAAAACATTGAGTTTGATTGGCTATTGAGCAATGTTACCATAGTGGTTAGCATTGATGACAGAGTTACCATTAATGGTAAGTTGTATGCAACGGGGCCCTGATTTCGATTGGTAGTGTCCATGGTTTGATGATCTTATCATTGTGGGATAATTCCTTTCTGCTGCCTTGACATTTAATCAGAATGGAACTCATCACGGTAGTGAATGTAAATGCAATAAACGCGAATGATTTCATTTATTGTTATTTTATTCCACATTCAACATTAGAAATCAACACACACACACAGTGAATAGAATTGATGGAAAGTTGCAACTAGAACAAAAACAGCAGCATACTTTCACAAACAAAAAAGCCGAGAATTCCACTGAGAATTCTACAAAGAAGAAGGAGAATGTGGGGGCTTACCAGAAAGGCATAGGCTTAGCGATGGAAGCTTAGACATGAAAAATGCCTGGTGTAAATGGAGTATTTGTGATGGATGTAAATTGTACGTAAGTACATGGAATGTGTGGGATGCGTGATGAATGAACAAGGGTGTGGCCAGCTGTTTACATATCTTTAATTATTAGACGTCCACGATGGCCGTGCAAGTGTAGGCGTTGCCTTTGCAATGGTTCGAAGTGTCCTCTTTGTTCGCGACGCGCCGCGCATGACATCATCGCAATGACGTCATCGACGTGACGATAGCGGGGAATCCCACTTTCGATGGCTTCATTCCAGGGGCGTGTGCAAACGCAAGTGATGAACCATAGATTGGTAGGGCAAGGATGTATGTCCATTATCGTGATCGTGCTCCTGATCAGTGGTGGTGGTGGTTAAGGGCCGTGCAGTCTCGTGCGGCTCGCCTTGATGGGCGGTGGGATGATGAGAAAGAGTGGAGAGGGGAAGAAGTGATTAGTCTGTTTGAGTGTGTGTAACGTATGTGTGTGCTCATGTATATGCATGTGCATGTATGTGTGTATATATGTGTGAATATGCGTGTATGCGTGTGTATGTATCTGTATTTGTGTCCGACACAACGTGATTGGGAGGGAAAAGACTAGTGTTTTGTAATATGTGGGTATATGTGTGTGAATATATGAAATATGAATGTCGGTGTGTGTGTTTGTGTCCGACAAAAAGAGAGGAAAAAGGGAGTTTGTATGATTGTGTACGTGGGTGCTATGTATGTGTGTGTGTGTGTGTGTGTGAGAGAGAGAGAGAGAGAGAGAGAGAGAGAGAGAGAGAGAGGAGAGAGAGAGAGAGGGGGGGGGGAAGAGAAAGAGAGAGAGAAGAGAGAGAGAGAGAGAGAAAGATAGATGGGGGAGAGAGAGCGAGAGAGAGAGAGGGGGGGGGGGGTAGAGGTCAGGATGACGAAAGGAGCGGATTTTTTTTTTCTTTAAAAGTTGAAGATATAGAGTGAAAAAATGAAGGAGGTGGAGACAAAATGAGACGAAGAGCTTGACAAACAAGAAGTAAAATATTTACAACCAGAAGAGGAGGAAAAATAAGAATAAAAAGATAATGTAAGGTACTGACCATCGCGGGCTTACTATATACATGTTATACCTGCTTGTAACTACCGCAGTCTATACACGGGGAGAGGTACAAGAGCCGTGCTGGTTGAACTTTGAAGCTATTGCACAATTATATTTATGCACAGTAAGTACTTGTGCTAATAAAAGTAATAAGTCAAATTGTAGTATATGGGCCTAAGCCCGTGGTATGAGCGGGGTTTTTCACAGCGCAATTGCGAAATTATAGCTCATAGTATCCCATATTCTTAAAATATCAACGGTAATTGTGAATTTAATGATACAAGAGAAAAACGTGTTTGTTCGTCAACTTTCCGTTTGGATTTTTGCGACCCTGGGACTATATCAGCTATTCATCCGGGACGCGCAATCTTCCAACAATTAGCTTTTGTACGTTTTTTTTTTCACATTCTCTCTCTCTCTGTTCCTATCTCGCCTTCTCTCTCTGTCTGTGTATCTCTCTTTCTTCCTCTCTGTCTCTCCGTCTCTGTCTCTATGTTTCTCTCTGACTCTCTCTCTCTCTCTCTCTCTCTCTTCCTGTCTCGATTCGTTTCTTCTTTTTCTTTTCCTTTTCCTGTTTTGTTTTTCTCTTTCTTCTCTCCTTCTCATCTTCTTCATCTACTTATCCCACCCTCTCCTAAATAAATCCACAACAACATGGTGTTTTCGTTCTCTATCAGGGGTTGAGTCAACACTGAGACACAAAAGCATTAGACGGAGACTTGCATTAATGGGTTACGCTTCATTGCATATCTGTTGAAAAAGGAATATCAGTTTGTCCTCTTTGTTACGGCCTAAGTTTGATTAAGACAAGATCCAACATGCTTTAAGAAGGGTTCTTACATTGAAAAACAACCGACATTGCGACACAATCATCCACGTTTCGAAAGACCAGTTTAACAACGTGTAAAGCATTTGAACTTACTCCTTTAAATGGTTTTACGTTGTTGTTTTTCTCAAACAAAATTAATGCGGCGTATCAACTTAGGAGACGGAAACTCACTATTTGATTGAATGCTCTGTTTAGGTTTCCTTGGTGAATGGGTGGTTAGTTACAATGATCGCTACTAACCAAAACGTCCATGGAAACAGTATGTCATAGGCATGAATGAATTATGTCGTTAAGAAGAACTTGCTAAATCGTGTGTATGAAATAAAGAAGGTTGAAGAGGAAATACACGAGGCGATAATAAAAAGGATAAATCGTAAAAATTTTACATATTTGCGAGGACGAAATAAATAACCAATGTAAAAGGCGTTTACATTGTCACTCATAATTTGCGAATGAAATGACGTGCGAGCAATTTACCAACCAAATGAAGGAACGTCTGGTAGATTTTACACGCGACAAACATGACCCTAAAAACAGATGGAATCCCTAGATCTTTTTTTATGGATATGGGCTGTACACAATGATGTTTGCAATGGGGTTAACCGGTGTGAAAGGGGCCATGAGTCATCTCAGGCTCGTTCAGACTCTACACGACTGATCGTACGTGTCAGTGCATTTGGAATTCGCATTAAGTACGCATGGTGATGTATTAGTGACGTGGAGGGGGAAGGTGAATATGTTGTCTCCAACGGAGAGCCATGAAGCCATTATGACATGAAAATATGATATACTAGTATATCTTAATTAGCTTTACGAACATCACTATAGTAATGTGTCCTGGGTTACAAACGAGAGCTGCATTGTAGATTGTGACGAATCACAATAGTCGTTATCCCGCAGCCATTCAGATGAATGCTATGCTGAGGGAGATATTGATCGAGTAGCCATAACAGGGCCCTGTTGCATAAAGATTTACCATTGATAGTAAGTTTGCTATCAATGGCAACTTCCTTGAATTTTATTCCTTATCGAGCGATGTAACCATGGTAGGTACCACTAATGACAGTGTTACCATGAATGCTATGTTTTATGCAACAGGGCAATGGAATCTGTGTGATTGTAAGACATTGGATCCAACCACTATATCACGCCCTTCCACGGGGCTGTGTTAGTCTGAGCGCCCAGACTCTATTGAGTTACCATCTCAAAATAAGTGTGTTGAAGTTAGACTACAGCGTACGGCTCTGAGTTGAAAGTTTTGTGACAGAATGAGACATGTTTCATCATAGTATATTTAAAACGCTTTGCGTTTGAATTATCAGTAGTACGAGTCTACGAAATAGCAAGAAATGGTGATGAAGAGTGATGCCCTGTGGTTAAGCTAGCAATGAAGTAATACACAATTCCTTTAGAATACCCTCGTGTCGAGAGGCATGTAGAGACATCTTTAATCGAGTATCTGCAATGTATATCGGACCTATTCATTTAGACGCTATGACGGACTCACCTGTGCCCGCATGCAGACTAGTTCGAGGCGGGACTAGTATGAACGCTATCTGGTTTCGAATACATGTACAATGTTAACCGTGCGTCTGAAAGAGGGTATTTTGAAATGGACTCTGGTTGGTCCACGGGAGGTAGAAAACAAGCTCTCTTCTCTTCTCTTCTCTTCTCCTTATCCGTTCATCTGGAAGTAAAAGAAACCGCAGAAGATTAGGATTATATGTATACCACGTGGACCGCTTTACAGCATTTCAACACAACTTATCGTTTTGTCATCAACATGTTTGTTACACTTTGTGAAGGACCCTGTGTATAACGGGGTGTCGTTTCAAATAGGAGTAAGGGTCAGATGTGGTTTAAAGGGAATGTACTGTACTGGGAAGACTAAAAGCCTTCAAAAGGTAATTGTTAGCAATCTTCTTGCCAATGGTCTTAAATTCATGTATTGTCCATTTCAGAAGCTTGCTGAAAGTTATTTCCCTCAAATGATCCACATTTGGAGAAATTAATGATTAATGATTAAATCCTCAAAATGTTCGGCCCGAACATTTTGGGATTTGTGATTTAATCACTCATTACTAAAAATGTAGATCATTTGAGGGCAAATGACTTTCAGCAAGCTTCTAAAATGGACAATACATGAATTTAAGACCATTGGCAAGAAGATTGCTAACAATTACCTTTTGAAGGCCTTGCCTTCCCAGTAGGCCTACAGTATTTGCCCTTTAAAGGTGATATTCATAGAAAATCAAAAAATATGAAGATATTCATCTAAAGAAAGCTTATAAGCCATACAATGAGCTCGGATGTATCACTTTCCAAAAAGCGAAATTAGGGTGAAAACAATCACCGTATTCTCGGGGACAAATTTGCCCTACTGTCATCCGATCCGCAGCTTCTTTTCCGCGAGAAGCATCATGTATTGTTAATGACACTGTGATGGAAGTTGCTAGTGGATTAACAGGTGCGATACGCAATGGTCATTGTGAAGCGTATCCCGGCTGTGACGTACACACAACGCCACTTTCCCTGAGGCGATTTCGTAGGTCAGGAAGAGAGTCAATAGTGAAATTGTACTTTCATTAAACACAAAACTGAACACTTTCATGGCATGCTAGCTGCATGAATTACTTCAGTAAATCATTCAATTATAAAATAAACTATATTTATTTGATTTTATTTCCTATGAATATCACCTTCAAAGGTACAGCGTCCCTTTGGCAGACTAAATACAGTTCCTTCAGACAGGCATAGCGCGCTTGAACCACACATATAATCTGGGCCCTGTTGCATAAAACTTATTATTGATTGTAACTTTACTACCAATGGCAACTTCTATGGAAACTTGAATTTGATTGGCTGTCGAGCGGTGTTACCATGGTAGTTACCAATGGTGGCGGAGTTACCATAAATTGCAATTGTCATGCAACGGGACACAAGTTTGTAAACATGGAACAGCGACATAGATTCGTTTGATGCGCGGACAACATACTGCTGTACTTCTTAGTTTGGCTCACAGCTTAGCTTTTTTTTTTCAAATGCAAAATTAAAGTTGCAGCTTACAAAACTTGACAAGAAACTAACATGCGTACAGCATTAATCGCATTAAAATAACATTTTCAGGTCTAGATACCTCATATAAAATAACTATAAAATCTCAAAAGGCCCGACCTAAAATAAAATTTAGATTAAAAGTCACACTTAAAGATAGGTAGCCCATTTGTAAATTTCATGAAGCTCGACAGGATTCAGCAGTATAACTAACCAGAACTTGTATGAAATCTCACAGTCATAGCTTCACGAACCTTTTCAATAAAAAGTGTACTACTTTCCTTTGTACGTTTGAAACGTACCGAACAAGGTCTACATTCATAGATCGTATTGATGACCCGAGGTGCGCCGCTTGATTCAACCAGGGATGTGTTATGGAAGGATATGAAATAACTTTCTTTCTTTGAACCCATGCGTGGCATCGCCGAAAAAAAAATGTCTTCTCAGCATGTGCTTTTCAGGTGTTTCAATAATAACGAACAGGATTGCGTAGCAACGATTTCTCAGATGGAAAAAAAAGAAATGTAAAGTCTTATTTCGCTTATCCAGTTCTGTTGGATTGCATCAATACTTATGTGAGGAAAAGAGATATCAGCGAACAAAAATAAACAGTTTTTTCTACTAAAATATTTAAGTTGCACGCAAATGCACGTAAGCTCTGTTCATGAAAATAAACAGCTTAAGATATAATTTTGATAATGATTGAATGCCACATTTGCGGAAAAATGCGGAAAGTAAATAAATTTGTTAATTGTGTAAGAATATTATCTTATATCTCCGTTTGTGCATCATTCAACAGTTATTTAGTAGAAAACCGAGTACAGGATCTTTAGTGGTGTTGAAACTTGCAAAAAAAAATGTAAAAAAGAAACATAGCTTCCAGAGAAAAAACAGTGAATTACATATATTGGTTTCCAAGTTGACAGCAGCTAAATGCCGGTGCCGCGCATGGGACATCAAAGCACTGTAGTGAATGTGGAATGCTTTTGACATTCATTAGCATGCTTTAGTATCCATACAGATGTTTGAATATATTATGCTCGAGCTGTTTCTCCTTCCTAACACATCCCTGACTGAACGTATCGCTGCGGAATGCGATGCGAAATGCCGTAATGCGCGTTATCGCTGATTGCGGTCTCCGGTTCCTAGGCTATTAGTTTTGGACGACTTGACCATAACCTCCTCGAAATCTAACAATCAATATAATTCCGTTCTAAATCACTTTCCAGTTCTATTTTCATGATTATTCCCTGACTTTTGCCAACTTCCTTTGTTCTATCCCTCATTTTGTCCTTTTCTTTGAGATTTTCTTTCCCAATTTTTTTCTCTCGCCCCTTTATCTAAAATACCTATTAAATACATGTTGTTAACCCATATACGTGACCATTCAGTCAAATCTTTGCAATGTTAGTACGTTGTAGCATGGACCTATCACGGATGAACTGCGCTCGGATAGACTTCCTTTGATCTATGATGACCACCGCTTCATAAAAATGCAAGACATTCAGGTGTTTCAAACAATACGCTGCATTTCTAATTATGCATTGCCTTCCTCTGAATAACACAATAAAATCTGGTTTGAGAAATGTGTCAACCGTTCAGCCTTCGCTGGGAGTTCATAGATGATCTTATTACACACACCAGAAATTAGTTTGGGGGTGAGAGAAGGGAAATTTTGATAAAATTGTAGAAAGATTTTGGTCCGTAACATCTCCGGACATGAAATCGAGGTTGTTTTCATGGAATGTGAAACACTTAATAAACGATTTACAAAATTTTTGTAAGGAAATATGATTGCCCAACGTGCCGTATGGAAGCATTTCTCTGACATGTTTTCGACAGTATTCTCGATTTATCAAAAAAGGAAGCAACAATATAATCTGAAACTCACAGAATCGTATCATTATACAGTTATACGATGTACCACTACTACTACGGCACGCGCACTTCACTACATGAAGTGGTTCTGAAATCTTCTGCGCATACAGAATATATATTCCTCTAAATGCATCCAAAATTTGTCATGCATATTTGGCGGCGGACCTCCCTCGATCAAAGAACCTAACTCGTCAAATATTCTATTGTGCAATCAATGAACGCAACTGGTGTACGAATAAATTACTCTTCGTGCCGACTCCAGTTCCTACACTTTCCTGGTTGGAGGTGTCCTATGAGCATTCTCCCTCTCTGTCTTTCTCTCTGTCTTTCTCTCTCTCTCTCTCTCTCTCTCTCTCTCCCTTTCTCTCTCTCTTGCTCTCTATCTCTCTCTCTCTCACTTTTTGTCTCTCTCTCTCTCACCCTTCCTTTCTCTCTCTCGAAATGCCCGTCCGTCTGTTCGTCCGTCCGTCCGTCTCGAATTCGTTTAGGAGAACCGTTAACCAGATTTGATTCAAACTTGGTACATGTGTGTATTGCATGAAACCAATGAAGTGTGTAACTGTGGGGTCAAATCTGATAGGGGTCAAAGGTCAATGAACTTTATGAAAAATTTGCCCCAAATTGACCTTTTTTCATATTAAATCCAAATCCAAGGATGCAATTCTCATTAAATATGGTACAAAGAAAGATTACTACTTGGGAATAGACTGGTGACTTTTTTGGTGAAATTCTTGAAAGGTCAGACGTCAAAGGTCATTGAAGTTTGCCAAAATTGGGTAAAAACCACATCAAACTTTATAGTTTTCACAGTAAATCTAAATCCAATTGTACAATTCCAACCAAACAAAGTGAAAAGATGTATCGTTACTTTGGGGTAGATGGTGACATTTTTGGTGAAATTGCTGGAAGGTCAGAGGTCAAAGATCAATGAGCTTTGCACAAATTCATATTGTTCACCATAAACCCAAATCCATATCCAATGGTGCAATTCTAACCAGACATGGTACAGAGATGTATAACTTCATGGAGGTAGACTGGTGAAAGTTTGGGTAAAATTCCCGAACTTTGCCAAAAATTGGCTAAAAATCGCCCCCAAACTGATATTTTTCTCAATAAATCCAAATCCAATGATGCCATTTTAACCAAACATCGTACAGAGATGAATCACTTCTCGGAGATAGACTGATGCATATTTGATAAAAGCCCTGCAAGTTCAGAGCTCAAAGGTAAATGAACTTTGCTAAAATTTGCTAATTTTAAACAAACTTGATACAAGGATGGATTTAGACACACTGGTTAGATTGGAAGTCAAAGAGGTAAGAGGTGAAAGGTCAATTACCTTGCCAAACCTGGCTAAACATGGAAAAACATAATATGATATTTTCATTTCACATAGGAATTTAATGGTACATTGCCCACCAAACATACACATTTTCTGAGAAAGAGCTAGCAAAGAGCTAGCAAAGAGGCGGAGGCATATTCATCGATTGTGTGGCAGTCGAATTGCTCTAGTTTTACCTGATTCATTAATCGCACATCATGAAGAACGTGACCGACCCACTGAAAGTATGTGAGCCATTGTTATTCCCAGGGTCGCTTCTCTCGGCAATTCCCCAATGATGAGTATCTCTTCGCTTTCACTTCATCCATATTCTCATGGCTCCTTTGTGTTTTGTTTTAAGAGGCAATTATTTCGCTGATTTCCTGTCGGACAAGACGCTTGCAAACACACACACACACACCCTCTCCCTCTCTCTCTCTCCCTACCTCTCTCTCTCTCTCTCTCTCTCTCTCTCTCTCGTTCTCTTTCTCTGCGGTAATAACATTAATCTGTTTCGCCCCTGCAGGAGATATACGTATATAAAATTAGTTACTTTTGTGCGAGTTCGGAGTAGTTGCATTCGTGTAGTGGGATACTTCATATTTCTTAAAGTTTATTTATTCTATATCCTGACTTTATTATTATGTTTGTTACAAAACATAAAGCAAACATTCTTGCAAACGCACATGAATACACTCCCCGTCTCACACAAACACACACACGCGCGCACACACTCTCTCTCTATCTCTCTCTCTTTATCTCTCTCTCTCCCCCCTTCTCTCCCTCTCTCTTTCTCTCTCTCTCTCTCTCTCTCTCTCTCTCTCTCTCCCCTTCTCTCCCTCTCTCTCTCTCTCTCTCTCCCTCCCTTTCCCTCGTCTCAGCCAGAAAGTGCAACGCTGGATGGGCTGTGATTTCCCAGATTACCAGGAGCGTGGGACAGAAAACATGACGATCACCAATTCCTTGCAAAGATAATTCTCATTTCAGTGACATGAGAGCGCGGTTTTGCCTAAGATAAGCTGAGAACACACCAAATGTTAATACAACTAAAGTAAATATGTACCAAAGCTATAGCAAAGTACGGTGTACTTCTTTATGACAAGGTGGAATTGGTGTGTATTTATGATTGATAGCAAGAATGTGACTTTGTCCGTATATTCATGATTACGTAACATTACGGCCCACGTGGGAAGCCGGAATCGTGCAGTGCTGTTCGCACGAAGAAGAGACAGTGTACATCAATCATGTGCCACGTGGGTCGAGGATGCCCTGGAATCAACAATATACGTCCTTTCCGTTCTCAAGTGAGGGCGTGGTTTTCTCGGAAACTGACCTCGCGCTGATGGGCAGACGTTGTCATGGTCACTTAAATTGCACTTTCCTGCTGTCATATTACATGCTTTGACATCCAAAATGTCATTATTTTTTGCCTCCAACATATTGATTTCCTAATGTGTTTTCCCAATAGTCATTGGTATGATATTATACTGCATGTGCAAGCTTCAGCGAAAGGTATTTCCTTCCATAAACATAAACATAAACATAACCTGATAAATACTTTCTACATTGATAAGTATCATTTTTTTCTTAAGATTTTGTTTGAAGTCTTGTTTTATCACATTTTGGTAACATTATTTTCACTTGCATGAGGAGACCCATCAAACTCTATCATAATGGTTGAAAACATAAGGAAATCGTTTTTAAGAGGGAAAAATGAAATGTGTATAATCAAAACATGAAAAATAGAGCTGTGAATACATTACGAAAACAGTGTGTACTGAGTACATGAAAAATCAAACTCGAACCCCTTCGGAAGATTACAATATGTAAAACTCCAGCATCTTATTCGTGCAATGCCAGTTATATTTACTACAAGAATGCTTCCCAAGGAGTACACCAGACATTCAGTGGCGGTGAGTGGTGACGCTGTCAGACACAAATCAGATGAAGGAGTGTCGTGCAAATGGACAGAATGATGCAATTTAGGATTGAAATGTAATTTATCGGGTGAGAAAGACTGATGACTCACCTTAAATTGTACATGTGGCAATGCTGCAACGTTACACCCGTCCACACATTACGTCTCACGTAGAACAT
>CAVLGW020000367.1:0-17029 GCA_963669155.1 Arbacia lixula
GGCCTAAGAATCTGGAAATGCTACATCTGGAGTAATCTGTTGTATGGAGGTGAAACATGGACTCTATGCAAAGAAACAGAACGAAAATTAGAATTAATCATTTGCAATGTGGTGATTCGGGAGAATGCTTAGAATCAGATGAGTAATGAAAATAAGTAAAATCGAGCAGGCAAAGAAAGAGATCTGATGAAGAATTTTTATTCAGAAAAGGAAACTTGGGTATGTTGGTCATGTGATGAGAGGAGGAGGTCAGCAGAGGATGTTACTTGAAGGAATTTGGGAAGACAAACGGGAAAAGGGTAGACAGCGAAGCGCTTGGTTTGATGATATCAAGAAATGGACAGGACTACTTATGATGATGTACGGAACAATAATAATTGGGACAGAAGTAGATTGAGGTGCATAGCGGCACAAAGTCGCCACATATTGCAGTATTTCTGTGGTTTAAATATATCGTATTATGGCATAGGAAGTGTATTGGCTAAAATGGATAACGAAGTCTGTATTTTGAATAACCATTATAATTTTGATGGATTGATATGGACGAAACTAAAACAAACTAAATGTCTGTCTACTCTCACTCTTTTACTTTCTCTCTCTCTCTCTCTCTCTCTCTCTCTCTCTCCTCTCTTCCTGACCTGTCTATCTCCCTTTCACTTTCTTTCTTTCTCTATGTCTCTCTCACCCCCTCTCTCTCTCGCTCCTCTGCTCCCCCTCTCTATCTCCCTCCCCTTTTCTCTCGCACGCTCTCTCTTTCCATCTTTATATCCCATCTGTCTCCTTTCCCCCATTCGTCCTCTTTTCTCTGATTTGGTCCCCCCCCCCCTTCGATGTATCTCTGTCTCTCTCTCTGTCTGTTATAAATCCTCACCCAACCTCTCCACCCCCTCCCATCTCCCTCCCCCTCTCTCTCTACCCCCTCTCTCCCCCATCTCTCCCCCCCCCCTTTCTCTCTTTCTCTCTCTCTCATCTCTCCCCCATCTCTCTCTCTCTCTCCCCCCCCCTCTCTCTCTCTCCCCTCTCCCCTCTCCCCCCCCCCCTCTCTCTCTCCTCCCCCCCCCCCCTCCCCTCCATCTCCAGTCCTTTTGGCTGGGACCTCCTCCAATCAATCCGTATACGGTTTCTTCATCCAGGCTCGCCCAATGGGAACACGTCATCATCGTCGGAAGTCGACCGATAGTGTCGGAACTTTCCGCCTCCTCAGCCTCGGGCACACACAGCTCCACTCCTGCTTCCGAAAGTCAAACGTAAGTCACCAATTTCAACCATACTCAGTATATTCATTCATTCTTGACATACTGTGTTAATAATAATGATAATACATAGCATTTATATAGCGCACTTTCCATCTTAATTAGATGCTCAAGGCGCTTCAGAGCAAATTAAAGAATAAAAGAAGAAAGAAGCTACAATACAGGTATGAACTTTACAAGTTAAAATATATATGGTTGTATGTCAAAAACGCTATTATACAGGTGTGTCTTTAGGTTGCCCTTGAAGGTAGTCACTGACGTGACCAGGGTTTTTGTAACCGTTTCAGAATATTCGTGTTAATCATTGCATGCATTTGATAAGAAATTCGTTAAAATTGTCGTGATGTGTGTTTTTCACACGGGTCTCTAGCCTACATAACTCGCTGAAGTTTGGACAACACTTTCAAAACTTGATCAATATAACTCCGCTTAAAAGTCAGTTTCCAGTTTTAATATTGTGAGGGAAGATCTCTATACAGTATTTTTGTCGATTTTCCGTGGCACATGCATGTATTTACACAATACGTTCTGTTAACCTACGAAAGGGATGCACTATTTTGAATGATATATCCATACTTTAAAGGGTTGCTAAATTAGAAAAATAAGTTCCCACTAATCTATGTAAAATTATCCACTGAAAACGAATTTCACATTAAAGACTCATTTTGACAAAAAATTGAAAAAAACGCACGCCTCCAGTGACATATGAGAAGTCAAAATGCCATAGATTGTACCAGAGAGGTGTAAGGAATGGAGTCAGCACGAAGTGTAATTTATTCCTACAGCAGTCGTGTGCATTGATGTCACAATGGAATATTTTACGCGTTTGGCTCTTTGATCGAGGGAGATCCGCCGCCAAACAAGCATGACAAAATGTAGATGCATTTTGAGGAATATATATTCTGTATGCGCAGAAGATTTCAGAACCACTACATGAACTGAAGTGCATGTGCAGTAGTATTACATCTTATAAAGATACGATTCTGTGAATTTCAGATTATATTGTTGCTTCGTTTTTGTGATAAAAGGAGAATACTGTAGAAAACATGCCAGAGAAATGCCTCCATATCGCACATTTCCGAATCATATTTCCTTAAAAATATCTTGTAAATCGTTTATTGAGTGTTTCATCTTTCATGGAAACAACCTCAATTTCGTGTGCGGAGGTGTCCGAAAAAGTTACGGACCAAATTCTTTCTACAATTTTTTCAAAGTTTCCCTTCGCTTACCCCAAAACTAATTCACAGTGTGTGTAAAAAGATCAGCAACGAGCTCCCAGCGAAGGCTGAACGGTTGGCATACTTCTTAAAACAGATTTTCTTTTGTTATTCAGAGGAAGGCACTACCTAATTAGAAATACAGCTAGTTGTTTAAAACACCTGAATATCTTGGATTTTTATGAGGCGGCGGACCTCATAGATCAAAGGAAGTCTATCCGAGCGCAGTCCATCCATAATAGGTCCATGATTGTACGGAGGTCAAAATAGACCATTTTCGTAATGTATTCACAACTTCCCCTCTAACTGCGTAGTAACGCGTTATTGCATTCACCTGTATCTTGTCATTCAAATTCAATTGATGGAATACACTTTGAATCTATTAGTTGTTGCTACTCAGACAAACCTCGGACAAGCTTTTGGGTTCCCATTGGCAACGTATTGTTTGAATGGCGTGAATAAAATATTTTATTTACGCCGTTGGCATTTATGGCATTTTGACTTCTCATACGTCACTGGAGGCGTGCGTTTTTTTTTCAAATTTTCGTTAAAATGAGACTTTATTGTGGCAAACGAATGTGAAATTCGTTTTTAGTGGATAATTTTACATTGATTACTGGGAACTTATTTTTCTGATTTAGTAACCATTTAAAGGGATAGTCCACCCTGAAGTAAGTTGGTTTCAATAAAAGGAGAAACATATTAGTGAAGGTTGGTGTAAATCCACCAAAGGATGAGAAAGTTATGATCTTTTATTGTTTCGATTTTCCCATTATGTTGTATGAATATATTTCAAAATGAATTTACTTACATTTCACTTATGCATTTGATACATCATTAGAAACAAGTATTTAGCCTACACGCAAACATCTAAGAAAAAAAAATCATACCTTCATAAAAAACAGAAGAAGAGCAATTCATGGAATCATACAGCACACAACATCGTTCCTTTGAACGATTTCCGTCAAACCTTTACTAATATGTTTCTTTCGTGTGTCTCCTTTCATTGAAACCACAATTATTTCAGGGGGGGGGGGGGGGTGTTTCACCAAGCTGTTCGTAAGATACGAACGACTTTACGAACGACTGGTTATCCCTTCTTGTCTTAAATCTGATGATTCTAAATGATTTTGCTTCCCATCAGCTTTAGTTCAAATACGATGCTTATAAATGAAAATTCTTGTTGTTAACAAGTGTTTGAATGAAAAGCTTATGATTTGTCAAATTTTATCAGGATTGTTGGAAATTAACTCCCAATATGTTAAAACAGGAACATAGTGTGGTGTCGCATTTAGCACAAGAAGGGATAACCAGTCGTTCCTAAAGTCGTTCGTATCTTACGAACAGCTTGGTGAAACACCCCCTAGGGTGAACTATCACTTTAATAGCATAATGGTACTGAGTGGGTGAAACTACACGGTCGTGACAGTACATGTTTTCTCTAAACAGCTCGTCATTGTTCGATCATGTGCCGAACCTTTATTTTGACGACTGCCATTGACCATGTTGAATGAATCAATACTGTACTTCAGTCTGTGGAGAGTTAACCGCTTTACGTGACAACTCGGTGGCCTCGTATAATTTACACACGGAGTGAAAATATTGAAGGAAGGAAACGTGAAAGAAAAAGAAGGAGGAAACAGATATAACATGAGAAATCAAATATTAATAGTAAATAAGACGAAAAGAAAGAAGGAGGCATAGGAAAACAACAACAACAACAACAACATTAGCAGGAACGAAACGATGACACTAAGAACACGAGGAGGAGAGAAGAGTGAAGAAAGTGAACAAAAAGAAGAAGAAAATGGTGGAGGAGGAGGAGTGGAGGGAAAAAAGAGCAGGGGAAAAAAAGAACAAGATCATGAAATCATGATATTTGACAAATATAACTGCACACATTTGGCCTCGGGTTAAGATTCGGGTTAGGATGAGATTAATGATTAGGGTTTGGGCTAGGTTTAACTTATACTATCTAGTTAGAATCGAGGATATGTATGATCTGATGATGGGAAAACACATCGATTCACGCGAAATGTTATGCATTATCGTACGACATTGTACACGCCTTTTTGTCCAGTTAATGGGGACACTGCTGCGGAGACCCCCCACAGTGGTGCCACCATTAATCATGTCAGTAATCTAAACATTAATATTACATACACGAGCTTCTTTACATGTTGTCGGATATGAAGTGCTCATTTTCTTGTTTCTCGTGTCAAGATAACTAGATCATTGAAGATTGTGTTCCCATTATTATGTCCGTACGTATGTGTATCATATTCTGCTCTATGAGATTTGTGTGTATCACTCGTGCCAAAAAGCGCCCATGGCACATTACAAGTTAAAAACTTCCCTTACAATGTTGATTGAGAGTCAGATGAAAGATCCAGTCTTGACCATAACACTCTGACTAGTATCCTATTGGTACTCGGCTGTGAGGTGCATGGATACAACCCAGTCTGTTAACAACTATGTCTGGTTACACAGGCTACGCCCTAATGACGTCATAGCTCATCTGGCTTCTTCTATCTTCCCCTCTGAGGATGGGATCGGGGGATAGTCTGTGTTACCAGACAGAGTTGTTTACAGACTGGGTTGTGTCCATGCACCTCGCAGGCTATACTACCTAGGCCACTCTGACTGGAAAATAAAGAAAATATTCAGCGTGACGCAGGCTGGAACAAAGGCTAAAGTTTGTCTTCCAAAACTGAAAAACAAAATAACTTGTTTGCCCGAGGAGGGAAATATCACTCTCTGCTTGACACGGACATATCAACATACATGACATAAAATTAAACTATAGCAGCAATGTTGACTCAGGACGGACTTACATACTTATTCAGCACAAGGACCTCGAAAACACACCCACTCCGTTTTAGAATCGTGACAAATATGATTTACAATTTTTAAGCGTAGCAGTCAATATTGACAAAGATCGGTCAACGATGAACAGAATTTGACCACGGGGCTATAAAATGCCCATTGACGTAGTTACAGGTCTTTTTAAATTGTTCTTAGTAGGTGTTATATAGCATTAGCATGATTGGTGCGTAGAAATTGCAATGTTTAACCAATCTGGGCATAATGAGGGGTTTGAAGTGGGAAATGGTTTTGAGGTGCTTATAAAATGGAAATAATCTGGAGCATGGTGTACGCTACGTTTCAATTGTAATACTTTGTGCAATACATCATAACCCTGCCATTCAGGCTTTGTACAGTGTTTTTCATAAGAAGGCCGATATACGTATGAATATGATATGGTATAGCACACAACTGTTTAGTTTAAATGTGAAGGTTGATACTTGTATATATTTCACTTCATATCTGTAATATATCTTAATGCCCAAACTGGCTCTGCTAGCATGGTTAGTGATATACATTTTGAGATTCTAACTAGGTAAGCATGTTTAAAGCCGAATTGTCTGCAATGCTTTATATAGCCATAACATTGTAATGTGTGTTATGAAATCGTTTGATGAATGCTTCCATAAGTTTACTGAAATTTAAGTGGATGTTCACAAAACTGCATGAACTTTCGAGCTGCTAGTTTTGTTTTTCTTGAGTGAATTTGATTTTTCAATAAACCTTTTCAATTCAATTCAATTATAACATAGATAAATATGAGAGTATTATGAAGTGAAAATATAAATTAAGAAGCGATCTATTGCATAATAGGGAGGAACGTGCTGTGAAACGTGGATAAAAAGGGGTGCATTTGCAATATCATAAGGATCATGAAGGGGACCATCTGAGATATAATGTGGATTATATTGAAGTTCATGTCACACCCATCACTGCCCATGCACTATACTGAAGTAGCGGTCTATTAACCCTGACATTACCGTTCGCCTGAATAAACGTGGTAATACACGGAGGATATCAAGGCGTAGTGCTGGAAGAATTATAGATAATTATGAATAGTATTGCATAATAATAATTACATGGTGTTATTTTAGTCAGGGTAGCCTCATCACTGATAACACTGCATTTCGTGATTTACTCCAGTCCACTTGATCAAATGATCTTACCAGCTAGGGGTGTTTCACCAAGCTGTTCTTAAGCTAAGAACGACTTTACGCATGACTGATGATCCTTTCTTGTGCTAAATCAGATTCTTAATGATTTTGATTCCCATCAGCTTAAGTTGAAATCTGATCTTTATAAATTTAAATTCTTGGTTAATATTATTGTTAACATGCAAGTACTACCCAAATACATTATTATTTGTCAAATTTGAGTAGGATTGTTGGAAATTAACTCCCACTAAGTTAACAAATTGGGGTATATGATTGAGCACAAGAAGGGGCTACCAGTGCGTGAAGTCGTTCTCAGCTTATTAAGAACAGCTTGGTGAAACACCCCCTGCTCCCTATTTCTCTCCTAGGTACGAGATCCCTGTTGATGTGCATCTGTACATCAGGCATTGTAATGCTGCTATTCTGTCCTACTCTGGCAAAAGGAAGCAAGTGACAAATCACTCAAATCTGGGTTATTGGTATTTTAGATTGTACCCGGCATTCCCTACATATGGCCAAAATCTGGAAAAGAAATATTAATCTTGCTGCGAGATATTCAATCTAACATGATGTGGTGTTGCACTGATGCCAATGCAAGTGACAGACACATTTTCCTCATTTACAAGAAAAGTCTCTTTTGTTAGTTGCTTCCTTTTTGTCAGAGTAGGGCAGTATTGAGAGCAACCAGTTTTTCGACTGGGGTTTCCCCTCAGTAATTCCCATTGGAACTGTTAGTTCCAAATCAGAGATGTTGAACATCTGCGGCAGACTTTCAATTTAATGTTAATGACTATGTTATCTATTGTGCTGCAGGAAATGCACAGAAGAGGATTACTGCCCTATTGAACAATTTCTGAACAATTCCAGACTTTTGATATCAATCACCAAAGAAACTTCAACAAACTAAACAATGAGATTTGAAAGAGATTTTGTTTGATTGAATTAATGTGAGCACGTACCTATCTGTTGATTTATTTCTATAATGGAACAGAGTGCAGCTGGAATAAGCGATATCATGCATGACTGGAAATGCGACCTATTTTCTCTTTCTCTTCTATGTGTGTGTCTTTACAGAGTGGGTCAAAAAATGTCCCATCTTTTTAAAGTTGTCTTGCTTGAAGCAGGTATACTGTTCAGGAAGGGTACGAATCAATTTTGTTTCTTTGAACCACATGCTTGGCACCGCCGAATAGTTATGTGTTCTCAGCAGGCGTTGTTACTATTACGAACATAACCGTGTGACAACGGCTTCTCAGAGAGAACAACAGAAATGTGGAGTCTCATTTCGCTTGTCCAGTTCTGTTGGATGGCATCAATACTTTTGTGACCAAAATAGATATAAGCAAACAAAAACAAACGGTTTTTTTCAAGTAAAATATCTCAGCTGCACGCAAATGCACGCAAGTTCTGTTAATGATAAAACACAGTCTAACATATGATTTTGATAATGATGGAATCCCACAATTGAAGGAATTATAATAGTAAATTTTGTGTTATAAAATTATCTTATATCTTCCTTTATTCATCATTCCTCGATCCTTTAGACACATGTTAGAAGAAAGCCGAGTACAGCATCTTTAGTGGTGTTGCCCTTAACTTTCTTGAAAATTGCAAAATAAAGTGATAATAAACACAGCTTCGAGAGACAAAATAGGGAATTAAAGCTATTTCTTTCCACGTTGATATCAGCTAAATGTCGGTGCTGAGAATGGGACATCAAAGCATTGTAGTGATTGTGGAATGCTTTTGAAATTCATCAGCACACTTTAGTATCCATACAGATGTTTGAATTACGCTCGAGTTGTTTCTCCTTGCTAACACTTCCCTGTTTGAAGTATGGGCACTTAATCACGGGCTTATGATTATGATGTGGTAGAGTGATCCTTTCAGCATATTTTGGTACCTATGGTACCTTATGACTGCCTGTGTCTTTATGTGTGTACATAATGTGTAACTTATTTCACAATTATTTTGTAATGTTCTTTATCAGCTACTTGGGGCGGGAGTTGCAGTCTTCCGCAAATGTCCTTTGTTCAGTCATGGATGCAAAAATCCAAATGAAATGGTTAATGGTACCAAAATAATATGCTGGGAGGGTACTCGACCAGGATATAATCATGAACTCGTGATCAAACGTTCATACCTCAAACAAGACAACTTTGAAGGACTGGACATATTTTTTTAATCACTCTGACTTATTGTGCGATGCACATGTTTTTGTTTACTCTCAAACCCACGCTTCTTTTCTTTATCTTTCTCTTCTACATGTTCTATCTCACTTCTCTCGATTTCGCTCACTTCCCTTGAGGCAACGCCACATACTGTACATGTATATCAAGGTAAATTGCGACGCCAGACAATGTCTAGGCAACACGAAGATGTCTGATAAGCTTACCCGCGTCAGGTTTCAGATAAAAACACATTTTGAAAACAGATTTGGCATTAGGCAGCACGAATTGCATGCTGTAATAAAATACCTTTTCCGTGCAAGCTAGTCATGTACCTCTGGTCTTGAGTTCTAGACCACCTCTCTCTACTTTGGGATTATATCTTGCAAATAAATAAGCCGTTTTTATTCTTCCGCAAAGAAGTTGCCAGTTAGGATTATGTTTCCGGGTTGTCCGTCCGTTTGTTCGTCCGTTCACTTTCATTAAATTGTTTACACGATAACTCGATAAAAAAAAAAATGATAAAAAGTCATCAATCTTTGTGCAATGTTGACATTATGACAGGACAAGGACAAAGGTTCGGGGTCATATATAGGGGGCTATAGTTTAAAAGCCACAGGTCAACGTTAAGGTCAAATCTTGAAATGTCATTTTTTTAATAACTTGAGAAGTAATACACTAAATTATTTCGTACTTGGTACAATGATGATATATGACGGGACGATTACGTTATTTTAATATGGGTCTGCAAGGTCACCTAGCCGAATAGCAAATTGCCCATGCATTTAGAAGAGGAAATTTTACTAAATTTTCAAGATTTTTGAAATGCTTTTTCAGTGTCTGCGCAGGAGGGAGGATGCAAACCAGAATTTCTCTAGTTTTGTTATCACTTTGGAGTGATGATTAGGCCGAATGGTGTGTAATAACGTATTGAAACCACAATTTAAAATCTTTTAACGTGATTATATCAAAACCTCATTTCCACGCTTAGTCCGCCCATGTAGCGGTTCGTGAAAACGCGGACGAACTATTATTAATATCATCAATCTCATGTACAATATCGTATTGGTATTTATCTGCATTTGAAACAGGGCTGTCTGTTTCGGCCATGAATTAAGTAGAAAAAAGAATTGCCGTCGTGTAGAATACACAGTTTATGATACCATATCAGGCCACATTCTAAATTCTTGATACAAAGCTTTCGCTAGGGTGACGAATTTCGTATTTTGTCTTCGGGCTTTAGGCCAATTTCACCACTTTGTATAATTTTCTTTGTCTCGTCCCATTTCTTCATCATATCCATGTTGAAGCCAAAATGTGAAATCAATACGACAGTTTCCATTGATTAGTGTAATAAGATGGAATGTATACGAATCTTTCCTTTAGCTATTTCATTGAGGCCCCCCCCCTCTCTCTCTCTCTCTATCTCTCTCTCTCTGTCTCTCTCTCACTGTCTCTCCCTCGTTGCCTCCATCTCATACTTACCAACGGCGCCAGCTTCACTCTAAGGAAAAAAGGTGCGCAAAAGGTGCTCAATCTTGTCACAGTAGCGGCACCATTTTTGGTGCTTAGGAGCTCCATTTCGCCGTAAGAAAGGTTCCTATCAGCACCATGTTTTCTAAAACAGTGCTGACAAGAACCTTTTTTATTTCAAAATGGTGCTCATGAGCACCAAAAATGGTGCTGCCAAAACGGTGCCGCTATTGTGACAATAAATGGTGCTGGAACAAACCTTTTTTTTTTCCTAAGAGTGTTGTTCAAACCTGTGTGGTAGGTCAATGTTCAAACAGACAGCGTCGAAAGGCCACGGCAGACCACTTGATTATGCCACGATTGGAAAAGGACCTTCGACTGGTAATGTGACGTCACCTTCGTGCACAAAGACAATGGCCGGTTCCTGCGATTCAACCAGTCGCAGAGTGGTGCGACTGATCGGATCGAGTCGCATGCAGTGGCCTTTCTAAAGGCGAATGGTCGAATTATTCGATAACTTGATCGACGCAATCAACGTGATCGAGTTTAAGAAGAGCATCGGCAAAACATTTATTTAGATGTAAAGAGTTCACAAAATCAATCGGAGTAACCCTTATTCGTGATGCAATGTACAGATGTATTAACATTTTGTCGCATTCTGTCTCCCCCTCTCTCTGTTTCCACCCCTCTTTTGCTCTCTCCTTTAAATATACATGTACATCTCTTTCCCTTCCATCTCTCTTTCTCTCTCTCTCTCACTCTCCCTCTTTCTCTCTCTCTCTCTCTCTCCCTCTCTCGCCCTCCTTCTCTCTCAAACCCTCATATCTTTCTCTATTTATTTCGTCTATATATCTCTCTCTCATTCCCTTCCCCTCTCTCTACAACCAACCCCACTTAATCCCACCCTTCCCACACCCATCCATCTACCGTTCTTCCGTTATCCCCCCCTCCCACACACTTCTTGCATCTCTCCTTCCCCCCGCCCCACCTCCTTCCCCCCACCGCTCTCCCCCTCCTATCCAAACCAGAATGCCTGGGGCCATAGCAACGCAGAGCCGAAGGATGGCGTGACCGCTACCTGGACAGCCCCAAGCGGCTCCGGAGACGTCCGATTCAGGTACAGTCTCAAACTGTTGTGTTTACATTACGAACATGATCATGATTATAATATTGCTCAAACGTAGTTCGTCGTGTGACCAGGGGTTGTCTCACCAAGCTGCTCTTAAGCTAACAGCGACTTTTCGCACGACTGGTTACCCTTTCCTGTGCTAAATCACATTCTCAATGATTATAATTCCCATCATTTTTTTAGCACACAAAAGGGTCACCAGTCGTGCGTAAAGTAGTTCTTAGCTTAAGAACAGCTTGGTGAAACACCTCCTGGCGCCCTGGTTTGATTATACTTAGTCTCCGTTATATTCCACATGCTAAGAATGTTGCTATAGGATTGATGAAGAGTTGATCGCGTGATAAAGCGTAGTTTTGCCCATCTAATCACCCGAGTAGAACAGTTCGTTACACTCAAGGTGATAGTACTTTTAGGTTTCACTGATCTCTTCACTCCTCACAGTCCTAACGCGTGATCAATATTTTGAGTACGCGCGAAATAAAAGTGCGTTACACTCGGACTATCAATTGACTAACGGTAGCTCGGCGCAGACGGTGCCGCGGTGGCGGTAATTACAAATGTGTGGTTATTGTTAGCTACGTGGCAGCGGCTCGGGGTTAGGGAGAGAAGTAAACATTTCTTTTCTACATTAAATTTTCATTTTTGGTATAATTTAAAGCAAATAATCAACGTTTGGTTTCAGGCAGATCTTTCCTTAGCTGCGCTTCGGAAAGATAGTTACATCCAGATTGCCTTGGAAGTGATAGTTCGTCCCAGCACCTTCATGTTCACCAACGTTGATTATTTGCTTACTATCGTCATATTCGTTACGAACATCACGATTGACTATTTGTAGTAGCCCAGGGCCATGTTCCATATACCATAGGTTGTCAATTATTGTAACTTACCATCAATGGTAACTACCATGGCAACAACCAATGAGCTCTGATTATTGCACTTGTTGCCATGGTAGTTACCATTGATGATTTCAACTTTGTAGTCATTGTCACTGGCATATACCTTAGAAACACCACCCGTTTTCCCTTCCTGGTCCTTGGATGTTGGGCTTTTTTGTCATTTGTTTTGTATTGCCTTTTAAAAAGCCTAAAGTCCACCATATTGCTGGTTCCCATGGTAACCATACTCCCCAAACTAAAACATTTGTTAATTATGTTCATTTGATTCAGAAACATATTCATCGGCGAAAACAATATTATTCTTAATAGGGAACAAGAAAAAATGAAAACATTCTAAATTTTAATCCTTCGTGATAGCCATCTTGGACGCCATTTTGAAAAATCAAAATGATTGCTCAATGGTTAGCACTCCACCCTTGATATCATTACATTCAGCCCATATATGAATAATTTAACACAGAATGAAATATATCAGAGGTTTTATGGTCATAACCTTTGGCTCCTGGACTATGAGCGCTCTAAAAAAGTCTCCTTGTGGATCCAAATACTGATTGTTCTCAGTCTTCAAACTATCCTATTCTATTGTGTTTTAATTGTTTCCCCTGGTTTCACACTATTGTCAATTAGGAGGGCGATTGTCTTTCCTTCACGAGTCGAAACTGTCCAAGCGTCGTTGTATATGCGTTGTACGTGGTGATGATTGTCTAGAGTTATGATACTGTATTCATGCAATGTCCGTTTCAATAAAGGTTAATGTACTGCGTTTCGACCCACATGTATGTGTTAAAAAATACAGATTCTCCCCCTGTTTACACTATAACTCCCCCCCCCCTCTCTCTCTCTCTCTCTCTCTCCCTCTCTCTCCCTCTCTTTCTCTCTCTCAATCTCTCTCTCTCAATCTCTCTCTCTCTCAATATCTCCCTCTCACTCTCTTTCAATCTCTCTCTCTCACTCTCTCCCAATCTCTTTCTCTCGATCTCAACCCCACTCTCTCACTCTCTCTCTCTCTCTCTCTCTCTCTCCTCTCTCTTTCTCACTCTCACACACACTCTCTCTCTTTGTCAATCTCTCTGTTCTCACTCTTCTATATGTATATCTGTTGTTTCCCTTCCCTCTCTCTCTTCATATTTCTCTCCCGCTCCTTCTTCCTGTCTCTTTCCCTTCGTCCATCTGCACATTATCTGTATCTCGTAGTCTACATTCTATTTGATTCACCACCCCTTTCCTCTCCCTAGATGTCAATTTCTCCATGACCCCCTCATCCGTAATTGTCTCTTTCTTTTCCTCTTCTAGAGCCAGCGTAGTGCTAGCCGATTTCAAACAGTACTGGGTGGAACTCTACTCTGACGTCGCAGACTACAACGCAGCTGACGGTAAGAGACTGTTACGTGCAGTCACAACCAATAGCGATCTCATAGCAATCACTCCCCCCCCCCCCCCCCCCCCCCATCCCTCATCTCACACCTAGGTCACGTAGGTCGATCTATTCCGCAACGCTGTGACCCCACAAACTAACTAACTAACTAACTAACTACCTAACTAACTATCTAACTAACTAACTAACTAACTAACTAACTAACCCCCTCAAATCTCCTTTCAATGCTTTCTCAAAGGTTTGAGCAGATGCAATAGGCAAATCATATAGGATCATTCGCACGCTATGAGTATAATCCTGACTGAGTTCAAAATCATGCTAATTCTTGCGCGCATTCACGCACGAAAAATATAACCAGTCAGGAAGCGCAGGGTACACTTTGCGCTAATTAACACAAAAATATGCGCGTATTTGCTGAAATCGCACTTGATAGAAAACGCTGCGCTATATATGCGCTCAGTCCGCAAGATCGCGGCTATTTACTGAAAAACGCACTACTTGAGATGTTTGAGTTCACACACAAAACAATACTGAGATGTCGACCGATGTCGAAACATCGATCTTACTAATATGGGTGTGTGGGAATGCCCCTTCATGTCGCCTTGGCATGAATTTAAGAATCCTTTCAAAGAAGTTGCAACTGAGAGCTTTGACACTCTATGATCGCACCTCAGACAACTATAATCTGTGATAGCCCCCCCCCCCCCCCCTTTCTCTCCAGAGTGCTACCTTGAATCAGTCAATGGCATTTGACTCCAATGTCTATTCTTTCTTTTCTCTTTCTATATTTGATTTTGTCTTGAAATCTGCTTGATTTGCTATACATGAGAATGAGAATCCAATAGTAGATGTCAATGCGGACATGATGCGGATACTGTAGAATGTGAGTATAACACAAATTAATGAAATACGAATAGTGGGCTGTTTATGATAAGTCGAAGCTTGGCGAAATGAAAGCCGAAAGTACGTCATATAATACATCGTACGAAATGAAGGAAAATCAAACAGAAGGGTCTTCATAATATGCCGAAGCTTGAAGGTATCAAACACCTTCATACTGCTTACATTATAGAGAGGATAGAGTGAGAGATAGAAAGTGAAAGAGAAAGAGAGAGAGAGAGAGAGGGGGGAGGGGGGGGGGGAGAGGGGGGGGGGAGAGGGGGGGGGGAGGAGAGGGGGGGGGAGAGGGGGGGGGAGAGGGGGGGGGAGGGGGGGGGGGGGGGGGGGGGGGGGGGGGGGGAGAGGGGGGGAGAGGGGGGGGGGGGGAGAGAGTGAGAGATGCAAGATAAGGAGAGAGATTGAGACACAGAGAGACAGGCAGTGAGAGAGAGAACCAGAGAGAGAGAATGGCAGAGCAAGAGACAGAGACAAAGACAGAGACAGACAGAAAGACATACATACATAAATGTAAACGTATATAAAGATAGAGAGGCAGACAGAGCGACAGAGTAAGCGATAGTAACATATAAAACTTGTTTTGTATCGTGTTGATCCCACATTACGTGGTACGACAACATTGTCGCTTGCCAAATAGTTTTCACGTTAATATATAATGATAACATAAAGCAGTTGGAGTGATACCATTCCTCTCTCTCTCTCTCTCTCTCTCTCTTTCTTTCTCTCTCTCTCTCTCTCTCTCTCTCTCTCTCTCTTTCTTTCTCTCTCTCTCTCTCTCTCTCTCACTCTCTCTCTTTCTCTCTCTCTCTCTCTCTCTCTCTCTCTCTCACTGCCTGTCTCTCTGTGTCTCAATCTCTTTCCTTTTCGTGTATCTCTCTCACCCCCCCCCCCGCCACGCACATACCCCCCCCCCCTCGCTCTCTCTCTCTACCTCTACCTCTACCTCTACCTCACGCACACACACACTATCTCCATCTCTCACTGCCTGTCTCTCTGTGTCTCAATCACTTTCCTTTTCTTGTATCTCTCTCTTATCCCCTCTCTCTCTCTCTCTCTCTCTCTCTCTGTGTGTCTCTCTCTCTCTCTCTGTGTGTCTCTCTCTCTCCAGGTCTTCGGTTCAGCGTCATGGCTCTCCTGGTCTCTCTCCTTCTCTCCTTCCTTGCAACGACCCGGATGTAAACGTGACGTCATCACTCTTATCAAATTATGACGCCTATATATATCATTGGCTGATCTACGTGTAGTATTTTTTTTCTTACAATGTCACAATGTAATCATTTACTTGCTAATTGAATTGTTTAGATGAAATGATTGGTTTTTCTATTGAATAGTTAACCTAGATTTTTTTCATAAGGCTGCATTTTTATATCATATGAAGAAAAATCTTTATTGGGATGCCATCAACTCAAGGGAACAGTGTTTTTGGCACATTTTATTTTTGTCATTAATTGATGTGTCGAGAAGCGTGTCTTCCAGCCTGTTGGACATTCAATGCAAGTTGTACGACAGGGTCTAGTATTATATATAAACTAGTCGCCGTTCCATTTTCTTTCTTTTTCTGATGAGCCGGAGAAGGACCAAGAGAAAGAGAAACAGAGAGACAGACAGACAAACGGAGAGAATGACAAATAGAGAGAGAGACAGAGAGACAGCGAATGACAAAGAGAGAGAGAACGCTGGAGGGAGAGGAAGTAAGAGAGAGGGTGAGACGGAGGGAGAGAGACAGAGGGAGAGAGACAGAGAGAGAGAGGGGGGCAGAGAGAGAAGGAGGGAGAGAGAGAGAGAGAGAGAGAGAGAGAGAGAGAGAGAGAGACGGAGAGACAGAGAGACAGAGAGACAGCGAATGACAAAGAGAGAGAGGACGCTAGAGGGAGAGGAAGTAAGAGAGAGGGTGAGACGGAGGGAGAGAGACAGAGGGAGAGAGACAGAGAGAGAGGGGGGGGGGGGCAGAGAGAGAAGGAGGCAGAGAGAGAAGGAGGGAGAGAGAGAGAGAGAGACAGAGAGAGAGAGAGACAGAGAGACAGAGAGACAGAGAGACAGCGAATGACAAAGAGAGAGAACGCTGGAGGGAGAGGAAGTAAGAGAGAGGGTGAGACGGAGGGAGAGAGACAGAGAGAGAGGGGGGACAGAGAGAGAAGGAGGGAGAGAGAGAGAGGGGGGGGGGGGTGGGAGGAAGGGAGTGATATATAGTCTCATACAGCTAGATTGTCGGTTTGTATGTAAGAATGTTCAATAGCCTGGACATGTTGACTGGTTTTGTGTGTAATACATAACTATCAGACTATGGAACACAAAGGGCAAAGTCCAGGCTGAAGTGAAGAAGAAACAAGGAGCATATTGTGAAGGTTTTGAAGAAAATCCGTCAAGGACAAGAAAGTTATAATTTTCTTAAAGTTGTAGATTTTGTGATGTAACGTGCAAGTTTCTCTCCCATGATTATGTTGAGTACTATTTTTTTTTGGAAATATGCTTACACACAAACCTCTCTGAAAAAGCATTATTCCGTCATCAAAAACAGAAAAAGTTGTCCTGGGGGGTAATTGTCCTAGGGGGAAGTTTTCCTAGGGGGTAATTGTGCTGGGGGGTAATTGTCCTGGAGGTA
>CAVLGW020000368.1:0-17028 GCA_963669155.1 Arbacia lixula
TTATGCAAAGATTTGTTTAAGGTTTGGCAAATTTGAAGAGATTAATCCATTCGAATGAGCGCATATGCCATTTACTCTTTCTCGTCCTTTGTTGGTTGGTTTGTGTGGGTTTTTCCTCTTTGCTGCGACGAAAGATTACCAGTAGGAAACTGCAGACGATAATGTAGTCTGGCTTCCAGACGAATGAACATTTCTAATCGTTTCTGAAACTAGATTCAAGTAGGCTACGGAGAACGACAGTTACTTTCTCTATTCTTTTACCATTCCATCCCGAAGAAGAAATCAGGAATGATTGGGGGATCGCAGCCAGACTTCTTCATTTATTAGTTAGGATTATAAATGCCGAACAGACTGGAGACGAAGTTAGGAGATATGCGGGAGCGGAAAACCCTTTTCACATGACCGATCAGCTAAAAACTGTGCCCAGATTAAACAGTGGCTGTGCCAACGATCGGAAAAGCCTCCGTTCCTCAGCCATGGAGACTTTTTATTGAACTAAATGAATATATAATTTAGTATAAATGCCTTCTCCAACAGGGTGTCCAATGAATTGGTCACCCACCTTTAACCACGTTCCTGCATGAATGATTGTGTGAGTATGTGCGTATATATGTGCACACGGGTTGATGGAAGGGGTGGAGGGTAAGGTGGACAGGTGAATGACCTTTGTTTCTCTCTCTTCACATTTCACTCATGTACTTTCGTCACATCCAGCAGGGGCACATAATGGAGGTGGAAGTGGTGACATGATGAGAGAGGGGGCGAGCCTGTGCCGATGACGTGGTGATTTTTTTTTACTGTAACTTTCTATCCTCATCTGCGGGGAGTTTAGGCGGCACTCCTACGCTACCACGGCAACCTTGCCACGCCCTTTCTCTCGTCTGCCTGTTAGTCATATTTTGTAACAATTGTCGTAAAGCTTCCAATCGTGATTGCTGTTTGTACAAAATTAATGGTCAGGTAATGTCTGGTGCTCCGCTCGTAACGAACTGTGAGGGTGGCAAGGGCGTGTGTCTATGTGTGTGTGTGTGTGTGTGTGTGTGTGTGTGTGTGTGTGTGTGTATGTGTGTGTGTGTGTCAGTGTATGTGCGTGTGTGTGTATGTGTGAGTGTGGATGTATGTGTGTGTATGTGTGTGTGTGTGTGTGTGTGTGTGTGTGTGTGTGTGTGTGTTGTGTGTGCGTGTGGATGGGTGTGTGGGGGTGTCAACAAATAGAAGGGTTCTTCTTGGGATTCGGGTGTTACTCCCAATTGACGGAAGAAGTTAAAAAATATAGAGAAAACATCAAGGAGATTTAGGTATGATAACTAGGATCATCGCCACTACTCGTGAACGAGAGAGAAATGAAGAGAGGTGGCAAGAGAGAGAGATACAGGGAAAAAGAGAGACATAGAAAGAGAGAGAGAGAGGGAGAGAGAGAGAGAGGGGGGGGGGGTGGAGATGAAGGGAGAGGAATATATAAATATAATATATGCAATCATATAGACTGTCATCTTTATTACATGATATGAAGTTGTTGATGTTACTGTTGATTTTACTGTATCGTTTCTTGTCTTATCGTTGAATTTGTTTAAATGTTGATATGTTTGCATTGAGCTATTAGTGTTGTTGTAATGTATGGTAATGTATTTTTTTCATCCGTCAGGGCCCTCAGTGACATCAGTTTTATAACCAAAGAGGCCACCCTGCTTAAATAAAACTGGAAGTAAATAAATAAGTAAATATATAGATAGATAGAGAGAGACCCCTCTCTCTCTATCTATCTACATATTTACTTATTTATTTACGAAATTTATGAAATGGGAGAAAGATAAAAAATAGAGAATGAGAAAGAGAGAGAGAGAGAGAAATAGAGAGAGAGGGAGAGAGAGAGAGAGAGAGAGAGAGAGAGAGAGAGAGAGAGAGAGAGAGGGGGGGGGGGATAAAAAAGGGGGTTGGAAAGGAGAGGAAGGGGGAAAGTTATGGATCGTGTCGGTAGTACACTAAAAGTATTTGCATCGTATCCTAGACAAGAAACAAGCGTGCAACTAACGGCTCAATTGCAGAAATCCGACAGAATGGGGGAAACGAATCCGACAGTAGTCGAATCTGCCCAATAATCATGATAATCTTTAGCAAATGTACAGCTCGTAAGCCAGTATACAGGAACACTTCAATTTGAATTTAGGGATACGCGTGCCAAAATCGTCACCGCAAAAAAAGGAAAAAAAAAAAGAAAGAAAGAAAGAATTAACCGTCTAGCCTCAGCGCAAAGAAAACGAATTTGTACCCAATTTGAACTCGATCGTTGAGTGGTGCACATTAGCATGACCAAGGTGTGTACATGCGGGCTGTTAATTTGATCATCTTTATTAGGATGTCGTTGATGTAGAGAGCAAGATTGACCCAATTTTTGTGCAAGGATGGGAGGAAAGCAGTTCATTATAACAGGTCGTATTTACGGCTTCTTCTGTGATGCCCATGGCGGCCAAGCCAAGGGACGGCGTGAATCAGGTATTGCAGCGGACAATAGCCATGATAGCGATATAAATAAGCCAATTCATCACTCGCACACAATATATGAAATCATATGATATCCGTGTGTTGTTAAGATTGAAGTACATATCACATGGCACATACAAGTGGACATAGCTTTTATAATTCATTTCATTAATTTCAAATATTCACAACCAGGAAGGCCCATTCATATACGTGTTATACCATGGGGCCTTGTGAACAGACAAAAACAAGACAAATCATGAATTCAGATATAGTGTATACAGGAACACCATGAAAATGATTTCGAATATAAATACCATTCAGCTATTGTCTCACCATAACATCGTTAAAGAAGCATTCTCTTTGTCCTCCTTCACTCGGAGTAAGGAGTGAAGGATTGTGTTTTTATTGTATTTCTTTGGTATGTTTTGCATAGTTTGTATGCAACCGTATCCCGTAGGTATGGATGTGAAATAGACCATTCCCACAAGCCTGCGTGCCTTTATTGGTTCCGCCACAAAATTGTAGATGTCATTATCATGCAATGTTGTACATCTTGTTCTTAAATCGAAAATAAATGAAATTTAAATTAGGTCTGGATTATTCTGTATTTTTGTACATCTTGTCCTTTAAGCCTTTATGTGCCACCCTTGACTGTAATCACAAGTAATACACATAATTTATATAAAACAACAGTTTATCTTGCAATCAAAGGGTTAAGTGAAAAACCAACTGAAATTAAAATTGAGATCAGGACAAAAGTAGATCAAAGGTTGATGCGAGGCTTTCGTTTATAGCAACACAGAGGTGGCGTTGGTACGGACAAAAATATCCGCCTTTTAACATCCATGTATCGTGTTAACTCTTAAAGTGCCACATGTAAGTTCATTCACAGTGATACACGCAACTTACATAGAGCAGCAGTTGATCTGGCATACAAAGGGTTTATTATTTATGACCATAAAGGTATTTCTGCACCAGTAACACACACGATTACCAGAGCATAGTATGGAATCTGGTAGAAAAAAAAAATAATTCAATTTCATTCATACATTGTGATAACTACTATGTAAAACATTGAACTCTTGAGGGAAACAAGCTAAGCCTTGAAATGAGACTATATTATATGTTCGGTTCACCAAGTTCACGGTTGTGTTAGCACCAGAGCTTGTCGGGCATACAAGCAGCTCCTCCTACGAGAACGGCCGACATAGAGAAAGCAAGAGCAAAAACGAGCTAATGAAAATACTCGGCAGAAACAATCTATAAATGAGTGGCGACGTTTTCAACGATCACATGTCGCCGCTGCGCGACGGGGGGTCTGACGTCACCACTATGCAAATGTAATGAAGCGTGCCCTTACTGCAGTGAGATGGTTATTTTTACACGAGGAGATGACATGGCAACGGGCTGTTGTTTTTCGCCCATTTATTATGTATCATGTATATGGATTATTTCTCACTTTTTATTGGCAACCGTCTACATGAAACATATGTTTTCTCAAATGATGCGTGTATTACAGCCATATACTACTGACTATTATTGATGCTACTACTTCATGTACTTCTTATACTACTACTCTACAACTACTACCACCACTACTACTACTACTACTACTACTACTACTACTACTACTACTACTACTACTACTACTACTACCACTACTTCTACTACTACTACTACTACTACTACTACTACTACTACTACAACTACTACGACAACGACGACGACAACGACTTCTTCTTCTATTACTTCTACTACTACTACTACTACTACTACTACTACTACGACGACGACGACGACGACGACGACTACTAATACTACTACTATGTCGACGACGATGACGACTAATACTAATACTATTACGACGACCACCACTACTATTATTTCTACGACCTCTACGACCATGACGGCTACTACTACTACTACTGATACATCTTCTACAGCATTATTTACTTCTTATACCACCACTGTGCCTAGTCATAGCATCACAGTACCACAAACACTTCGAGAAACTGGCATCATCATGATCATTCACACGTTTGGTAGTGTTCATAAATGCTGTTATTTGATTGGTTGACAGTCATGAACTATATTAAACCGTCCTAGCCAATATACCTCATGTGCATAAATAGTGGCCAATAGTACATGTACTTCTATTCGCCTAAATATCGGTCAATTGTACTTTTATAAACATGCATTTGCATAATGAGTGTTGACTAAATGTTTTTTTTTTCTTGGTCCCTATTAGAGTTCGTGTGTTATGTAATTTTCTCGGGACTGTTTATTCCCATCTCTAGATTAGTACTTCATTTTCGCATTGTTTGCTGGCTACTGCAGTTCGGGTGACTTGCACTCTGCACAATCACGGGGGCTTTTTAACCAAGTTTAAACGGCTTTCGAAAGAACTTCAAATCCTGATCGACTTTCGCCCCGATGCTTCTGATCTTCTATAACCATTTGTGTGCCATGTCAGGTCTCTTTTTACAAGTTATACATAGAAATCCCATAGAGCAGTAGGTTAGCTAACACACTATGGGTTAACTAAGCCAGCGACTGAAGACTCACTGTAACACGAGAATGGCCTTTCACAGAAAACGGGTTGAGCACGATTACCGAACAGGAAATATGATTATTCGCTTCTTTCACCCCCTCCGCCTTTTTCAATAGTTCATTCATTGTATATGATTTATTGTTATACCTCGCATTGTATACGTATGATAGTGGCATTCTCCTCTGTTTTCTTCTTCATCATCTTCTTATCATTATTTTTCTTCTTCCTCCTCCCCCTCCTCCTCCCCCTCCTCCTCCTCCTCCTTCTTCTCCCCCTCCTCCTCCTCCTTCTCCTCTTCCTCCTCTTCCTCCCCTCTTCTTCTTCTTCTTCTTCTTCTTCTTCTTCTTCTTCTTCTTCTTTTTTTCTTCTTCTCCTCCTCCTCCTCCTCATCCCACTCCTCCTCCTCCTCCTCCTCCTCCTCCTCCTCCTCCTCCTCCTCCTCCTCCTCCTTCTTCTTCTTCTTCTTCTTCTTCTTCTTCTTCTTCTTCTCCTTCTTCTTCTTCTTCTTCTTCTTCTTCTTCTTCTCCTTCTTTTTCTTCTTCTTCTTTTTCTTCTTCTTCTTCTTCTTCTTCTTCTTCTCCTTCTTTTTCTTCTTCTTCTTCTTCTTCTTCATCTTCTTCTTCTTCTTCTTCTTCTTCTTCTTCTTCTTCTTCTTCTTCTTCTTCTTCTTCTTCTTCTTCTCCTTCTTCCCCTTCTTCTCTGTCATGTCTGTCTTCTTCTACTTTATATCAACATGCTTAATTCCACTATCCTTCTTTCCCCCGGTTCCCCTCCTTCTTCCTTCATCCACAATCTTCCATTCCCCTCCTTGACGTCTTTCATCCTAAGGAGGCGAGGAGAGAGGGCTAGCTTCTTTATGAATTATCACGAAACACTTCTTAACCCTCCCAGTACTAAGCCAGGAAAAACATAATGACCAATCGCACATGCCATGCACCCATGGTACCGAGAGGTTTATATTACGGAAAGCGAGCAACAAGGAGATGTGGGAATTGAGGTGAAGACAAACCGGCAAGCGATTACGTGTGTTGGCACCCAATAACGAAAAAACAGCTGGAGATGTTTACCCCATTTAAGGAACGTGTGACAATCATATCGAACTTACATTTCTATAAAAGGAAAGAACATCTGGAACTGACTGCATGTAGTTCACGTTCCCCGGATACAAATACAGATCAACAAATCAAGGAAGTTCGAGGTTGCTATTTTACATTTAACTTATACACAAGAAGGGGCAGATTCATTTTTTTTATGATAAACTTACATTTCGATGAGAAAATAAACAATGTACTAAACGCAGCATAATTTTATGGAGGGTACATAAACAACGTGTTCGCATTTCACATCGTTTAACTGTTTAATATGGGGTGGGGTGAAGACAAGAAAAGAAGTTACTGCATTACATAGTATTCAAGAATTCTCCAAGAGAAGCGTTATGAGGAGTGGAGACTATTTCCATATTTGCTAAAAAAAAAATATACTGAATGAGAAATAAGATCTTCATTAAACGTTCACGTATTTGATTTTTTTTTAAATATAAAAAAAATCAAGTCGTAATCACAGTAATAATTATGTATAATAACATACAAGTACTCTCATGTTAACTCTTTGGGTGCGATATGTGTATTCGAAGAACTTGTGTCTAAAAGGGGCTAAAGCCTTTTTTCTTAAAAAATTGAGTTATTGGTATAAGCGCACTGAGAAGCATTTCAGCTTTAAGATTTGATGGAGTAAGAATTTAAGACTAATTAAACAAGCAAGACCAATTACTGATACGTTTTAAAGGGCATATACTGTACTGGGAAGGCAAAAAAGCCTTCGAAATATAATTGTTAGCATTCTTCTTGCCAATGGTCTCAAATTCATGTATTGGCTACTTTAGAAGCTTGCTGAAAGTTATTTGGCCTCAAATGATCTACATTCGGAGTAATGAGTGATTAAATCACAAATCCCCCAAATGTTCGGCCCGAACATTTTGAGGATTTAATCATTAATCATTAATAACTCCATATATGGATCATTTGAGGGCAAATGACTTTCAGCAAGCTTCTAAAATGGACAATACATGAATTTAAGACCATTGGCAAGAAGATTGCTAACAATTATATTTTGAAGGCTTTTTTGCCTTCCCAGTACAGTATATGCCCTTTAAGTTCAGTTACCAATAGGCTCCTATACAAAACTCAAATTAAGAAACCAGTTTTTCTTTTTAGTTGCCAAAGTGGAGTTAGCTTCTTTGGTAAATTAACTATGCACTCGTCAACATGGTCACGCCCGTCTAAACCTCTAAGTCCGAAGTAAGTCCGAAATAAGATACTGTAGGAACTTGTCCTTCTTCCTGAGTGTCATGCATAAGCAAGACAATACCCAGAGCAGCACTTGCCTACCTTCGATTTAGAGAGCAAACTTATAAGGCTAGTGGTTAAGATTGTCAAATATAGGCTATATACTTTCCTGAATTATACATGAAAGTCCGATTTGTTGCAAATTTTTGCTGATCTGTTTCTTTATTTTTTCTGCTTTTATGCAAGTCAAATTTAGGGGTTGAAGTCCCCTTTAATACTGTCTCCTATTTAGAGGGAAATCCTTTTCTAAGAACAGGGCGTGACAGGCGCGTCCGTCAGTGAGTGGCTTTTTGCCTGATCAACAATTGTTTAGGGGATTACCCCGCCCTTAGCATGCTTAGAGGTCACTTTGGCCGAGCCACATGGTCGCGTTGGCACGGGGTATCGTCGCCGTCCTTCCCCGGCAGTCCCGGCCGGCTTGTCGCCCTGATTCCGACTAATACTCGGGAAATACGGGGGCTGTGTTTGTGTTCTAGTTTCCCATTGTCTGTGCCCTTTTGTCGCGTTTATTTCTGTTGTTATTGTCATCATACCCGCTCCCCCCTCTCTCTCTCTCTCTCTCTCTCTCTCTCTCTCTCTCTCTCTCTTTGTCCATCTCTATATGTACATCACATATTACAGTACATACATTAAAAAAACAAAACACACGCACACATACAAGAGAATCCACACAGGCCTACTCATTGAAGTTGGGACACCCTTGTTCGCGCTCTTTTTCATTCGTAAACTTGTTTTTGCAAGTGTTTTCTTTCGCTTCTACACATCTTTCACAAATTTCAATATTCACTAATTATGATCCTCCCTCTTTTAGTTCTTCTACTTTCCGTCCATCTTAGTCTTCCTATCTTCCCACACCTTATTATTCTTCCTATGTTTCCTTGTCTCCTTCCTCTTCTCAATTTTCTTCCTCTTGTCCTTTTCTTCCTGTTCTCTTCCTCTTGTTCAATCTCTCTTGCTTGCACTGTCATTTTTTTTCTGCAAATCAATTACATCTTGTCTACTCTCCTCCTTTCTCTTGACTGAGTGTGCCTTTTAGTTCCCAAGTCCTCATTCATTTACTCACTTATATTTATTCATCCCATAGTCTGATTTTTAAGATTATGATATAATTTGGTTTTATTTCATTCATTTATTGATTGATTCATTTTCTTTATTTCATCTATCAATTCATCAATTTCTTTCTTTCTCTTTCATTTTTCCTCCCCTCTCATTTTTAAAGGGGTGAGTTTGGGTGGGGGTGGGGGGCGTGGGTCAACAACTCGTCGCCCTCCCGCCCCCCCCCCCAAACCCCCTCCCTCTCTCTCTCTCTCTCTCTCTCTCTCTCTCTCTCTTTCTCTCTGTCTCTCTCCTCGGAAAGTACACAGTGATTCGTACACACATTTAAGGTCGTCCTAATCTGGACCCCTCGATATTCATCATCGCGTCGAGAGTTCGGCGTGAGAATGATTTATAGATCTGTTTCCTTCGGAAATTGAATGTCTCCCGCAGCCCCATTCCATCGGGCACTTAGTCAGATTCTATCGGGGTATGCAGGGAAGTCGACATCCCAAAATGTAACACGAAATAAAAGACAGTATTAGATACAACATAGCCTGGCTTCCAGGCTGTTGGCTATTTCTGATCACAACAGACAAAAAAATAAAGTCTAGCACTTTAAGACTAGTCACTGAATCATTCACCTCTTTTCTCAGTGCGTCTCACAGTGCGTGGCGAGCCGGGGGAGGAATGGAGAATAGTTAGTCTACTGCAGCCAGACCTGTTTATTGAATATTGTAGTTTGGATTGGAAATATCCAACAGTCTTGAAGACAGGTTAGATACAACAGGAATGTGGACCGGGGTACAACATCCCTGGATAATGTAATTAATGTCACTCAGATCCATCACTTAGTTAGCAGTACTAATATATGGCAAGCAAATAATGTCATGATTGACAGAGCTTTGTACATAACTACCGTAAATTAAAAGATGTTTCAGTAGTGGTTTAATCATGTTAATACAAGTATTATTTAACTCTGGCTCCCATAAGCATGATGAGTGAATCGATGGTTAACTGCGTTGAATATGTTTGTCTGCGTGTGTACACCGTGTAGTGTTACTTATCCTTTATGTCACTTTGAGCATAATGAATTATATCTCTTTTCTTGCCAAGCCCCCCTGCCTCTCCATCTCTCTTCTGTCTCCAATTCACTTCAATCTACTCCACCTCTCTCTATATGCATCATTATATCCTACATAGATTGAATCCTGTATAGTGATTGGTTCAAACAGAATCATGTGACCAAATATATATTCAACTATGAGGTTGCGTGACGTCAGATCTCAAAAATCTTTTTCACTATACCAATATTCTGACGTCACTATTTCAGAAAACTGGATATTTTGCTATCGATATCCGTCGATCGATCGCTTAATTTTTGTACTGAGCTTGTGCGACCGCCGCGGCGAAAGGTCGTCGATCAGATGTGCATGTAAACTTAAAGAACAATTTTTCGTCGTTATTTCCATCGTTTGCTTGTGTGACAAGGACACATCCAAATGAGCAATTCTGGAAAGTTGACATTTCATTTCTCTCTTGTAGGATATGAATCAAATATACCATGCACTATTTTCGAAATACCATGTGAAATTATGGATTCCTCGGTGGCAGGAATAGTATTCCTGCTACCTTGGAATCCATAATTTCACTAGAACTTCTCAGTGCATGGTATATTTTATTACTATCTCTCTTTATTTAACTTTGTTTCTTTCTTTCTATGCCAACTTTCCCAACTGTTTTACTCACTCATACCCCCCCCCCCCCCCACCCCCTCTTACCTCTGGCTAACTCTCTGCTTTTTTCCTCTCATCGTTTGTTTTAATTCCTTTCCTCCCGTGTGTCAGTCCGTTTTCTCTTTCTGTTTATCTCTGTCTTCTTTTCCTGCCCCCCCCTCTCTCTCTCTCTCCCCCCCCCCCCCTCTCTCTCTCTCTCTCTCTCTCTCTCTCTCTCTCTCTCTCTCTCTCTCCCTCTCTCTCTCTCTCATCACCTATATCTCCTTCTCACCCCTCCTACCCCCTCTTTGCCTGACTTTAAGGGAGCGGTCCTCACCCCTGTCGCGTTGACAGAGGACCATTAGCACCCCAGGATTGGCCCGATATTGGAGTTTCCGGCTACTTTACCCCGCAGTGGGCCAACGACAAAAATTATGATTGATCAAAGAGATTGTCAACCCCCCTTTGCACCTTATATTCTTTGCAAATTCATCAATTATGATTGAGATGACTAAGCGATCACTCTTAACCAACAGTAAATCCTTCTTTGAGATTTTGCTGCGTCGAAAATCCATAAATATTAAGAGCTTCTTTTCAAAACGACGATGCAGACAAAACGATGATGGTTATTATAGAAGGGCTATAAAATGTTTTTTTTATTATCAAATGTTTATTTAATTTGGAAACTCATTGAATTCAGTCATGTGAGTCGATAAAGGTACGTGTTGAATTCGTCAAATTGGTTGTCGCCTCGTTTAGATAATAGGTCACGTAGCCATCCCCTTGGCTTGCGCCATGAGAGAACCATTGTTTGGTCTTCAATACATGTATTCAGATTATAAACACAACAAAAAGGTAAGCCCCCCCCCCCCCCCCCCCCCGAGCAAAATAGCATAACTTTTTATTGAAGAGATTTCGGTCAAAATAATTTGGGAGGATTGTTCCACAACATATTGACTGGGCAAATTTTAAAGGCAAAAATTTCACTTTTCAAAAGTCACAAGGGTAATTTGGGGATTCTGTCTGATGATTTTTTGATGAATTCCATTTCTTGTGCATAATTAATGTCCTTTCAATGTTCATCACCCATCTCTCGATGCACTAACACCTATCCCGTCTCTTAACCCATTATTCTGGTTGAGTGAGCACCGTTTAACAAATACCCATCCCTCTTGAGTTTGCAACTTTTAAAAAAACTTCATTTGGGTGAAAAAAATAAAACTTTGATATTTTGACAAAAATGTGAAATTACCTGTTATGTAAGCATAAGAAATCATTTTCGTGTCATAGTTGAATGAAAACACTTCAAAAATCGCACAAGAAATGCCAAAATGTATTGTTAAAATGGCATGAACAATACCTTTGTGACTTTTGAAAAGTGAATTTTTTGTCTTTAAAATATGCCCACTCATGAATGACTAATTGGACTAATGTGACATCTAGCTGTTGTCAACTTGAAAAGACATTTCTTTAATTTCCCATTTGTCTGTAGACGTTTTGTTTTTGACAAATTTGTTTGCAAACTATAAGGAAGTTAACGGCAGATAATGACAGATCCTTTACTCTGTTTTGTTCCGAAAAGTATTGAGGAATCATTAAAAATCGGACATTATAAGCTATTTGTATTACTTACAAAATTGACCAATTTCTTCACTTTCCGACATCGCGTGCATTGGGGGAATCAACCACTCTCAAAATGATACATTAAGCTGTGTATTATCATTAACGGCGTTTGTGTGCGTTTGCGTGCAGCAGAGATATCTTACTTGAAAAACTGGTTTATTTGTGTTTGCTGATACCTGTTGTGCTCATGGAAGGATTAATGCCATTAACAGAACGGGACCAACGAGAGACTGTACATTTCTTTTGTTCTCTCTGAGAAGCTGTTGCCACACAATCATGTTCATAATTGTTCAAACACCTGAACAGCACCTGTTGAGAACACATAACTTTTCAGCGGCGTGGCACATGGGTTCAAAGAAAGAAAGTTGCTTCATAGCCTTCCAGAACACATCCCTGCTTTTACAAACATCTACAAACTTTAGCACTTAAGCACTTTAGCACTTTAGCAACTTAAATTGAGCACGTATCTTTGGGATACCAACTGTGAAATTTTAATGTCAGAGGTACTCTAACTCCCGTAAAATAAATGAAAATCTAACTAGTTTTCACTGAGATTTGACTATTTTCGTGGTACGAAAAAAGAAAGCTCGACCAATTATCGAAGATTATTTCCTCAAAACCGAATATCACGCTTTGTCGATTCTAGGGAAAGGTTATATAGCCACTCTCTCTCAAATGGTGACAAAGTCAGGGAACTTTAAGAATTAGGTCTGCAAAAGGGACGGGCTACCGTTAATGGTCACATAGAATGAATGATATAGTGTTCTTCTTAGACGCAGACGTTCAGTCCACAACCATGCATTGTATTGTGCATTAGGTGGTAATAAATAAATGCTTGATTAATAGATGAAATTTTGCAAGATGATGTTACTCTTTTTATTGTCGCTCCTTCTTTCTTTTGTCATCTTCTGTTCATCTTTCATCGTCTCCCACACTTTCTTTGTTAATTTGATCTATTTACATAATAATAATCATCATTATCATGATAATCACATGTTGTTCTTTTTTGTCTGTTTGCCTATGTGTCACCCTTTCCATGACGATCTATTTTTTTCTCTCCCTCTCCCCCCCCTCTCTTTCTATCTCTCTCTCATTCTCTCTCTCTCCATCCTTCTCCCTTTCTCTCTGTCTCTCCCCCTCTCTCTCTCTTTTTTTCATCCCCACTGTCTCTTTCCCTATCACTCCACCACTTTTTATCATCCCTCTCTCTCTCTCTCTCTCTCTCTCTCTCTCTCTCTCTCTCATTCTGCATCTCCACCAACACCCTGCAGTTTTTCTCGTTCTTTCACCGCTGTTCTAATTTCAGAATAGATTCTACCCTACACGCCTTTTGTCACACTTCTAGTCCCTTCTCTGTTTATTTACAAAACATAATATCTCCAATGGAAATCAATCTGCAATGGAAGAAAGGGTGGAGAACAATGGGCGATACATTGCACACACCGCACGGTCGATTAGCTACCCGGTTATAAGCCAAGGGCTCGCCGTAAATAGCCCGACAAAGCGCATCAGACAACAATGACAAAACAATTTTCTAATAAAAAAGCCGCCATGTATGAAGGCGGAGAGATCTTACGGTGGGGCTGGTGTGAAATATTTGCAGGTGAAAAAACAAGCGGTGGGAATCTCGAAGACAAAGGACAAATGGCTGGGATAAAATGAATGATTGTTTTTACAATTTCCATACGGAACTTTGTTGGTGGAAGACACGTCGGGTTTGGAATACTGGGATTTCTGTGGGGGATCTCATATTGAAGTTTGTTTGCTCGAAACCTCAACATTTTCTTTCTTCATCGTCCATGTCTCCTATCCCTGCATCTACGCCTCCCCCTCTCCCTCTCCTCCTCCTCCTCCTACCCCCCCCCCCCCATTTCGCCCATTCCCTCTCTATCTCTATGTGTTTTTCTTACATTTTAAATAAATCATCGCGGTACCTGTTGTGAAGAAAAGTATCATGGAAATAGAGGAGCACTTTATCACAAATTAGACCTCTTTTGAACTACCAAACCTACAGTCGCCCTCCATATGATATTGACTAATCGCTTTGATACCTGCGGTATTAAACATGTTAACAACTAGGCATTACTTCCTGACTAATACGGGACATTATTACACATACAAGCCACTTTTTCGATACAATAAAACCTAGTATTAATTATCCTTCCAGAGGTTTGCTTGCTGGCATGCAATATTGTTAGCATATTAGGTGCCCTGTGCATTTTATGTTACCAGTATCGATGGGGAAAATGACAATGAAAATGACAATTACGCATGGGTTTGATTACGTGTGCGCATTTTTTAACATGCGCGAGGCAGATTTGATACAGGTGAGTAAACCCCTGTTTCACTTTTTCTTTTCTCTTTTGTTTAAATTAAACCCATTGCTGTTTTCGTGGAAAGTGGTTTGCATGTATAATAATGATAATATTGGATTTCTTTCGTGGTATATCAGATATACCACTCAAGTGCATCCAATATTATATAAATAGAATACACAGTGGCGGATTGGATGAGTTACATTGCCCATCCATCATCGTCCGTACTTGTAGGCTCGAACTGATCAGCGCTGTAAGGAAATGGCTTCCCCCTTCCCCCTGCCCCCCCCCCCCCCCTCCACACACGCACAAACCAGGGAGGTGTTACGAAGGAGTAGAAACTCGAGCATAATATATTCAAACATCTGTATGGGTTCTAAAGCGTGCTCATGAATGTCAAAAGCATTCCATAATCATGACAATGCTTTGATGTTCCATGTGCCGAGCCGACATTTGGATGATGTCAACTTGAAAAATTTTTTCTTTAATTTCCCATTTATCTGTAGACGTTTTGTTTTGGACAAATTCGTTCGCAAACTATAAGGAAGTTAACGGCAGATAATGATAGATCCTAATACTCTGCTTTTGTTTCGAAAAGTATTGAGGAATCATTAAAAATCGGACATATAAGCTATTAGTATTACTTACAAAATCGACCAATTTCTTCACTTTCCGACAACTTGTGCATTTGGGGGATTCAACCACTCTCAAAATGATATATTAAGCTGTGTATTATCATTAACAGCGTTTGTGTGTGTTTGCGTGAAACAGAGATATTTCACTTGAAAAACTTGTTAATTTGTGTTCGCTGATACCTGTTATGCTCAAGGAAGTATTAATGCCATTAACAGAACGGGACAAGCGAAATGAGACTGTACATTTCTTTTGTTCTCTCTGAGAAGCCGTTGCCACACAATCATGTTCATAATTGTTCAAACACCTGAACAGCATCTGTTGAGAACACATAACTTTTCAGCGGCTTGGCACATGGGTTCAAAGGAAGAAAGTTGCTTCATATCCTTCCATAACACATCCCTGCACAAACACACACATTCACACCCAGGGCGGAGAATAGAAAAGCCAGACATAGCCAGCCTCATTCGTGTTCCAAAACAGATAATACGTTACGTAACAAGCAGACATTCGTGCAAAGTAAAGATTACGAGGTACCAAACGGAATCGTCGTTATCCGTTTGTTTAGCATGTTTACAGCAACTATGGAGATACTACTTAACCATTGTATGTCTCTCCCCCCCCCCCCCCCCCCTCTTTCCCTCGCCTTATTCCCGCATGTGAAATATAGTTCTCACCTCTCTCCCTCCGATTGTATGTCTGTATTTATGCCTGTCTGTCTCTGTTTCTATCTGTCTCTCTCGCTTTGTCACACTTTCTCTCTCTCTCTCTCTCTCTCTCTCTCTCTCTCTCTCTCTCTCGCTCTCTCTCTCTCCCTCTCTCTCTCTCTCTCTCACACACACACACACACAGACACACACATGTTCTCTCTACCCCATTCTTGTCTCTTTCTCTCCCCTCTCTCTCTCTCTCTCTCCCTCTCTCTCTCTCTCACACACACACACACACACACACACACACACACACACACAGACACACACATGTTCTCTCTACCCCATTCTTGTCTCTTTCTCTCCCCTCTCTCTCTCTCTCTCCCTCTCTCTCTCTCTCTCTCTTCCCCCTCTCTCTATCTGTCTTCTCTCTTTCCTTCCTACTCAGCATGTCCAGTCTCCTGCAAAATCTAAGATTTTGATCACAATTTTATACTCGAGTGGTGGATTTTTTCATTAAAATTAAGTTGATCAATACTTGTCCATGCATTCATATTCTATTCCATACCGCCATGCCATTTGGACAAGCATTTGACAAACTCAATAAAGGTACACTTTGTAAAATATGCAGCTTAACAGTGGCGTGTAATTTAAATATACCATGGAAAAACATACATCTTTGTAGTTTTCCTCTCAGGTACAACTTCTTTTTCATATTCAATGTTAATTTGATTTTCCATCTTATCTTCCATGTTTCTACCTAATCATGTATCATCACAAATCTGACAAGATCATGCCCTTTAAATAAGAACTGGTGACCATGGTGACACAACCTAGCTTTCTTCACTCTGTACATAAGTTCTTACATTAAACCGTTGAAAAGTGATATGGAAATCAAAACATCAAAAAAGCAGAACAAACCATATGAGAGACAATGCAGAGAACACAGAGAAAACAAATGATGTTGATCAGACTTGTTAAGTAGATTTCAATTTCGTGAAATATATCACAGGATTTGTTGGGCCCTGAGCATAAGCCTGTGATTATGAAGCTTGGCCTCCAGGTATTGGACATGGCGAATTCAAAATAAGAGGCTAGTACTCACAAGACTAGTCGCTCCTTCATTCTCCTCTTTTTTTTTTCTTTTTTTTTTTTTTTTTTGGGGGGGGGGGGGGGGGGGGGGTTGAGCCGGAGAAGGAATTGACAATGATTAGTCTACCACAGCCAGACCTGTTTATTGAATATCATAGCTTGGATTGAAAATGCCCCAAAGCATGACAGCCAACCTAATGATTATGTATTGACAGTTTTATTGATACAATTAGCATGATACATTTCTATTATCTCGTGACCAGGACTTTGGTTTGAACTTCCTTCTCCCGTCAATATACGGACATAGATAGGGACAGATTTTCTATCCAATTTAACACATGTGTGTGCATATGATAATGCCAAACATCATGTGTTATCATGTATTGTTTTCTTTGGACCGTAATCCAAACAGAGGTGTAACGCAAACAGTGTACTACACCTAAACAACCTTCATGGGACGCCAAATAAAACACATGAAACATTATTTTCATTCAATATGATTGATTTACCCTCGGAATCAAAGTGGTGTAATGAGTTTGTCCATACATTAATTGCAGCAAATAATTGAAATCATCCACTTTTGTGATT
>CAVLGW020000369.1:0-15000 GCA_963669155.1 Arbacia lixula
AGCTCCAGAAATTGTAGCCCTGGAAAGTGGAAAAAGAGCCCTGGAAAATGAAAAAGTAGCCCTGGAAAATTTTTAAGTTTCTCCAAAAAGAGCCCTGGAAAGAAAAAAAGTAATTTTTTGGTTGCATCCTACATAAATAAAAGGTGTCTCCTGAATCCCCTTACGTCTCAACTTTTTCTGATCTTCCACAAATCTTAGCCAGAAATGGATGAAATGAAATAAAATTAAATCTTAGCCAGATCATTGCAGGCTAAGATCTATACATTTGACAAACAAATTACGAAAAAAACAATCGCTGCCATTCAATCACTCATCACTGAAACGTCAGAACGTGAGAATCAAATGAATCAGCCGACTCTTCTAAATTCCCTCGTGTCTTTCTCATTTTACAGGTCTGAATGCCGCAATCAATGATTTACAGCAATAAGCCAATCAGTCAATTGAACAAGATCTCATTGTGGTGCTGGTATACCTCTGGTTACTATCGATTAAGACTTGTGCACTGGATTTGAATTTCTCCAATAAAGAAAAACAGATTCTTGCTTGTCAATCTGATAAGAAGATGTATGCAATGAATACAGAGAAACAGAAATCTGCACTTGTCTTCTATAGTGGGATAATATATTTTCTCTGCAGTCTCTTCCATGCTTTCCCAATATACTCTCTCCCTCCTCATTTCCATTAAGTACAGTAACAGACAAAGGGAGAAATAGTAATGATCTAAAGAATAGAAACTGAGATAGTGAAATTATGAGAGAGGAGACGGACAGACCGACGAATAGAGATGGAGAGAGAGAGAGAGAGAGAGAGAGAGAGAGAGAGAGAGACAGACAGAGAGAAAGAGAGACAGACAGAGAGAGAGAGAGAGAGAAAAAGAGAGAGAGAGAGAGAGAGAGAGAGAGAGAGAGAGAGAGAGAGAAAGACAGATGGGAGAGAGAGAGGAGAGAGGTGTGTCTATTTGAGACAATGACTATGCAGTAACTGGCTAAATAATAACTATTTTAAGAAGACTTTAAAATATGCTATCTTGAATCTTCTAAGATTATTACCATAGTTACTAAGCTCCTCTCCATATTGTACATTTTCTCACCTACCCACACGCTTATTCACCCTAAAAAGAAGACAATCTTTAATTTGCTTCCATTGTCTTTTTTAAAATCTGCATCTATGTTTTCATGAATTTTATTAACACACCCACTCATGTGGTACTTCATTAGGTGCGTTTTTATTGAAGCCACTTTCCACTGAGAGAGAAGATACATCCTTAGGACTTAACACTGTATACTGTATAAGCTGTTATTTTCGCGAGGGTTTTATTTTCGCGAATTTCGCGAATGAACGAGCAAACGCGAATTTAACAACGCGCGAAAATATTCTCATATCAACAGCATGGTCGTATGATGTCAGGGAATTTCCCTGGATGAGTGTACGTGAACGCGAATTTAACAACACGCGAATATGTGGCAGAAGCCGCCATTCGCGAAAATATATGTACGCGAAAATAACAGCTTTAGTAGTACTTGATTTGTTTTTCATCACTAATGCACGAAAATGCAAAATATTAAGCAACACAGCTTTTTTAATATTACTACCTGATATGCCATGAAACACAATACTCAAAGCATTTGATGAAAAGTTGTACCTGTGTCTTATCATCATAGTGATAAATCTCCTTCAACAAGTCGGATGTGAATCTTCTGCCTGTCTTGGGGTAAAAGGAATCATCTACGGCGTGTCCACACACAGAAAGGTTTATACTGAAACTCTATAATGAAACATTGTATAAAGGATCATCATATGGGCAATTCCACAGGTTTGGTTAAAGTCATGTAACATGAGAAACCAAAGCTTCTTTATTTTATATTCTGTTATAGTTCTGCAGAAATTGTGTAAATGATTATTTAGGAGCCAAACATGTCCAAATTTCCATGACACACAACCATATCCTCAGCACAAAAACTTCTTTTTCAATCAAATAAAGAAGCTTTGGTTACTCGTGTTACATGACTTCCACCAAACCTGTGGAATTGCCCATATAGCACACCGGGTGCACACACACACAAAATAAATTTTATGTCTAAACTTTACAAAAAAAAAAAACATTTTAAAAGTGCCCAAATTGCTATTGCGTGTGTTGTTTTTCTGCTCTCTGACTGTTTTGGTGAGCATGCACCAGTTTGAGTTGATCGGGCCAGGTCTCCTTTTTGTGTATGCTAAACTACGCCTAATTATGTAACCTATCGTTGGTGACGTCCACACCCACGGTGAACAGGGGTTAACCCTGACTCTGTGTACCGTTCAAGTACAAAACAATACCCAGACCCTGGTTTCTCTACACAACGTCTCGTTAGATACCACATATCTTTAGTCAGCGTCAACACACAGCTTTTCATCGAATAGCGATACTGAAATGTTATAAGCTATACAATGGAGTTTTTGTGTGTGGACACGCGGTAATCACCATGGTGCTAAATCTCTTACCCTAAATGAGATTTCTAGGTTCTCCCCTCCCCACACGTCCATGCCTGCGTCATACGTGCCAATCTCCTCAAAATAACTGCGGCTGATGGAGAAGAGGCCGCCCGCCATCGTTGGAGATCTGTCGTAAATCAAGAAGAGAGAAAAAAAAACCCCACTAGATTAGTTGATAAGACAGAGCAGGGAACCGCAAAGATACAATGTACTTTTTACGTTTCATAGCAGTAATTTTTTTTTGACTCATTATGAAATTATACATGAATCAGGTCTTAAATGCATGAATAAAATATTGAACCAATGCTCGTACATATCTCTACTACATTTGAGCTAGTCTCTCTCCCTGTCCATTGTGATGGTGCTACTTGTACACTACAGCTCAAAGGAATTGGCACGGGTAAAGGGAAAGGGAAGAAAGGGAAGAAGCCACAGTTTTGAACCGTGGTATATTTTGTCCAGTTCGGCATGAAACATGATGCTTTTTAGGCTTGAGGATCGTGCTTAATGCTGAACTGGACAAAACACGCCATGGTTTAAAACTGCGGCTCCTTCCCTTTGCCTTTACCCGTACCAATTCCTTTGAGCTGTAGTGTACATGTAGTTACTTGGCCCTCCCAATCCCACTCATTCTTTCTCTCCTTCTCTCTTGTTTTCTCTCCCCTCCCTTTCTTCCTTTTCTTTTTTTTCTCACTTTCCCTTTCTTCTCTCATTCTATTCCTTCACCCCTCTCCCATTTGTTTCTTCCTTCCTCTATCTCATTCCCCCATTTCTTTCACTTTTCTTTCTTTTATATCTCACAATATATTTCATTTGCTTGCCTTCAATCCTTCTTTCAACCTTCATCAAGCTGCTAATACCATGTTAATTCCCCCCCCCCCCACATTTTAAATCCCACAATTTATTTTATTTGCTTGTCTTCGATCCTTCTTTGAACCTTCATCCAGCTGCTAATAACATGCCAATTCCCCCCACCCCCAGCTTGAATTGACCCATTCTTTACTGAGTTGGCATATACGTGGCTGATATTCTACACTCAGAAAATGAGCAGCATAACTACCTCATAATCAGATACTTTTATACAGATAATAGGCAACAAGCTGTGAATAAACTTCAAAATCCTTATAGGGCGCATTTAAGCCATGTCCCTTTGTTACTGCAGTTCTATGGCAAGTTCTCCAAACCTGAGATTCACATCTAAAGGAAAATCAAAGTGAGCTGATTAACAGCAACTACACAGAGAGGACGACATTTGCCACTGTCCCCTTTACCCATCAATCCTCTCACTACTGCCCGCCTAAGAGGGGAGACATGATGAGTTAAGATAGATTCACATCTTCATCAGATTATGCTGGAGCTGACCAATGAAAACTGACCACAGATGCCAATGCTACCCCCCCCCCCCCAATCTCTTATATCATTTTTCTCATTTCTCACCAGCACCTGCAAGACGGCATTTATTACCATATTTTCACATCTACATCAGAACATGCTGAGCTGACCACATATATCAAATGGGATTAAAATAAACATTGCAACTGCTATATTTTCTTCCAAAACTTAGTTGAACAGGAGCTTAAAGGGCATATACTGTACTGGGAAGGCAAAAAAGCCTTCAAAAGGTAATTGTTAGCAATCTTCTTGCCAATGGTCTTAAATTCATGTATTGTTTATTTTAGAAGCTTGCTGAAAGTTATTTGCCCTCAAATGATCCACATATGGAGTAATTAATGATTAATGATTAAATCCTCAAAATGTTCGGGCCGAACATTTTGAGGATTTGTGATTTAATCATTCATTACTCCAGATATGGATCATTTGAGGGCAAGAAGATTGCTAACAGTTACCTTTTGAAAGCTTTTTTGCCTTCTCAATACAGTATATGCCCTTTAAACCAAGCTTCTCAAATATCTGTATGAGACAATCTGAGAACAAATAAATGAACAACTTTTATGTCTACACACTGCAAGCATATAGCCCCTAAGATGTATACATGTTCATGTTAAAAGACCTCACAGCAACTTGTATTTCTTTGCATATTCTTTCACAAGTTTGTTTTATTCTGATGCAGGCTTTGCCATATGAGTAACATTACACATAAATTGGTATGAATGTTTGGAGCTCCAGCCAATGTTCTTGAATATTTTTGACTTGATGTTTGTTCCATCCAGTAATTCAATCATAGTACTCATGGAAGGCTGTGCAGGAAGCTAACTTGCAATAAGTCTCAAACTGAGTTAGTGAGCGGAATTACAACTTGATACATACCTGCTATTAGTAACCACCCTTCTAATACATGGTTCCAAATCAAATCAAATCAAATAACTATTTGTAATGCTTTTGCTCTTTTGCTCTTGTGTCATTCCACATTTACTATCTCTCTCTCTCTCTCTCTCTCTCTCTCTCTCTCTCTCTCTCTCTCTCTCTCTCTCTCTCGCTCTCTCTCTCTCTCTCCTTCTTTGTCTCTCCAGCAGTCTACCTCTCTGTCTCTGTCTCTCTCCTCTCTCTCTCTCTTTGCCTGTCTGTCTGTCTGTCTGTCTGTCTGTCTCTCTCTCTCTGTCTGCCTCTCTCTGTCTCTCACATTCTAGCTCTAACTCTCTTCATCTTTCTCTGTATGTGTGTATGTGTGTGCCCCACTCTCTCCCCATCCCTCTCTCCCCCTTTTTCTGTTTTTGTGAGGTCCTGCTTTTACTACCTACCCTATACCCCCCCCCCCCCCTCTCTCTCTCCCTCTACATTTGCATATTGAACTATAAACCACACCGCACACACACTCTTACACTGATTAGCAGCAAAACGGTATTATAAGCCGTAATAGTCTTGTAACATTAGAGATTGATACCCACGTCATTGCCAGGATTATGGCTAGATTTGATGAGAAGAACCCACAGTCGTCTTAAATTACCCAACTTTATAGCCGTGTGCCCTGTGATGAAGCTTAGAGCAAAGAATAACAGGTTTGGTCTTGTTTTGATATAATCATGCTCCATACAAGTCAGGTTTAATTTGTCCATACATGTAGCAAGCGTGTCAAAGATGAACTTTTTCCTACAAAAATACACCATGTATATAACTAACTTGAGGAATCACGAATTATTATTCTGTCATAATTTATTTTCTACTGTAGGTAATGAGAGAGATTCTGGTCGCTACAAGTGTCCTCGTTTGGTATTGGAGGTGCGCTAATCTTTGAGTACTATTTGTATCCCCATTCCCATCCGGTGGTTCCACCCCCATTATTACATCAATCAGGAGCTTATGAAAACAACGCTGACAGGGCAACATCAATCATAGGCCGTATTACAATTACAGCTAACAAAACTCCCACAAATCAGACAGTATTTCAAGACCTCTGACTATCCACAACTCATACACTACCCTTTTCACATCAAGATGATAGTCTGTCCCTCAAGCAATACAAGCTCTGTATGTAAAGTGATATATGTAACGGATATATTTTCTTCTTTTTCATCAGAAATGTTGAATATACATGTAAAAGACAAATTTAAAGCAGAGTAAGTCTTTCTTTCATGCTAATATCATTTGACGTTAATGACCATGTATCATTCGTGAATATGCTTGAAAAAAGAAGTTGAAAGATATCAGTGGATAATATCCATATTGTTCTATATGCGCTATGCTTGTATACACAGGCATTCCTAATTTCAGAAATAGTCTCATTCCAACCATACATAAGCTCCTTATTGCATATTGAATTTTGCTCACATTTTGGTGCTTTGCCTCTGTAGCCCCATGTACCATATACCGCTATTATTACCGATGCACATTGGTAAGAAAGTTCCCAACGAGCAGTAAAAGCACCGTTCATATACACCCCCAAAACAGTAATATTGTGGTGTTTCGGATAGCTGGACTTTCTCCAAACTGATAGTGACATGTTTCCACTCAGCCATACGAGCGGTGAGATTAGCGATCCCACATGCCAGAGCACGATTCACAAGGCGCAACATTTACGGCTATTTTGTGGACGCAGTTCATAAGATTTGCTTACCGCAATATTGCGGTATTATTACTAGGTCTCGATCCGTGAAATAGCAGCAAAATAAGCGCAAAAAAGGAGGAAGCAAATACCGTATTACTTGAAGCAAATACCGTATTACTTGAGTGATTCCTGTTCATATACGCAGCTTTTGGTAATGCATCGGCAAAATTGCTGCAAATGTTGTGCCTTTTTGTGGATAGGCGGTGTATATGAACGGGATTTATGATTAGTTTACTTTTCCAGCAATGGTCAACAACACATGTGTGTCTTGCCCCTGGACTTCTCTCATGGTCGAAAGTGAGACAGAAGAGGGGTACTCCATGGGCGTGGATACCCTTGCCACGTGTACAAAAAACCCATGGAATGCCATGTAATGTACAGCAGTTCGATTATGGAGCTTAAAGGGCATATAGTGTACTGGGAAGACAAAAAAGCCTTCAAAAGGTGATTGTGAGCAATTTTCTTACCAATGGTCTAAAATTCATGTACTGTGCATTTTAGAAACTTGCTGAAAGTTATTTGCTCTCATATGATCCACATTTGGAGTAATTAATGATTTAATCACAAATCCTCAAAATGTTCGGCCGGAACAATTTGAGGATTTGTGAGTAAATCACTACTTACTCCAAATGTGGATAGTTTTATGGCAAATAACTTACAGAGAGTTTCTAAAATGGACAATACATGAATTTAAGACCATTGGCAAGAAGATTGCTCATGATCACCTTTTGAAGGCCTTTTTGTCTTCCCAGTACAGGATACTCCCTGTTGTTGGTGAACGGGGCAGCAAGAGGCTACCAGCCTCACTCAGGTGGAGCTTGTAGTTATGATGGGTGGCTATTTGGCTTTATAATTATTCTGTATTTTGGGAGCCACAATGGTTCCTCCTCTCTATCACATATCTTCAATTTAATAACTGTAATGCACATTCTTAGAATTTGTGCTATATCATTATCATTAACAATTAGTAATTGGAATGTTTGATCTAGATGCAGCATTTTCTTGTTCTTTTTCTTCCTTCTTACTATAACTTCTTTTTATTCTTACCCTGTCAAGGGTATTATGTGTGATATAAGAACCATGATATTATGATTATCACTATTTGTGGGCACCTGCGCCAAGACACTAGTGATTTATTTTGTTTTAGACGTGCATTTAAGGTACTCAAATTGAATATTAATCTGTGGTAAATGTCAAACCAACAATGTTTTAGAAAGCAAATTAGTACTATGATGCAATTCCAGAAATTAAACAATAAGGGGAAAAATGTCCCTATATATAAGTACAGTGTCCCATATGTAATGAGCCTTTCCGTAAAGAAATGGTTCTGCACACACTACACTTCATTTCTTTCTTTTCTGCATACTTTGTTGAAATAAACGTTAGCATTGTTTCTCAGTTCACGATTCATTTGAGGGTGTTCAATAAAATACTTTCAAAGAATTTTGATCTAATAAATAAAGATCACGACTACCTTCAGTGTGCACACCACCAAGGGATGACATACATGTGATAACATGATTTCTGAGAATACTATTAGAATAATAAACAGCCCTATCATGAAACCTAAGCACTCTCCCCCTCCCTCTCTCTCTCTCTCTCTCTCTCTCTCTCTCTCTCTCACTAGACATTCCCCCATTTATCAAAGATCACAACTACCTTCAGTGTGAACACGACCAAGGGATGACATACATGTGATAACATGATTTCTGAGAATAATATTAGAGTAATAAACAACCCAATCATAAGGCCTGAGCACCATCTTTCTCCCCCCCCCCCCTCCCCCCCCCCTCTCTCTCTCTCTCTCTCTATCTCTCTCTCTCTTACTAGACATTCTCCCATCTAACAAAGATCGAGACTACCTTCAGTGTGAACACTACCAAGGGACGACATGTGATAACATGATTGCTGAGAATAATATTATTAGAGTGATAAGCAGCCCCCATCATGAAACCTCAACCCACTCTCTCTCTCTCTCTCTCTCTCTCTCTCTCTCTCTCTCTCTGTAAGTAGACATTCTCCCATCTAATATAGATCAATACTACCTTCAGTATGAACACTACCAAAGGATGATGTGTGATAACATGATTGCTGAGAATAATATTATTAGTGATAAGCAGCCCCCATCATGAAACCTCAACCCACTCTCTATCTCTCTCTGTAAGAAGACATTCTCCCATCTAATTAAGATCAATACTACCTTCAGTGTGAACACTACCAAGGAACGACATGTGATAACATGATTGCTGAGAATAATATTATTAGTGATAAGCAGCCCCCATCATGAAACCTCAACCCACTCTCTATCTCTCTCTCTGTAAGTAGACATTCTCTCATCTAATTAAGATCAATACTACCTTCAGTGTGAACGCTACCAAGGAACGACATGTGATAACATGATTGCTGAGAATAATATTATTAGAGTGATAAGCAGCCCCCATCATGAAACCTGAGCGCAAATATCAAAACAGGTCCCATTCACAAGTAACCTGATCCTGGCATCCTAGAGAAGATGGAAACAACTGAGGGAAGATGGGGAACACTATGCTCCTTCAAGAAAATTAAGTGTGCCGCCGCCACGGGCACAGAAAGAGTCATGATTTTATCGCATCACGTCCGTTGTGGCGCTCCTCTGCAGGGGCTGGAATTGAGCTGGTTATGTAATTTGCGCTTACAATCTCTTAGGGCCTTTCAGAGATTGAAAGGAGACTGAAGTGTCTGACCGTTTTCTTGTACTTATCCCTTGTCCCATGTCTTCCTTTCACCATTATATCTTTCCCTTTCTTTCCCAATTTCTTCTTCCACCTACCCTTCTCTTTACATTAAGACATTCATCAATCAATGTCACAATAAACTCTTCAAATTACAATTTAAAACAGAAAGAATGCTTGCTCTAAGACATTCCAAGTTTGAGAATGTACACAAGGGCTTTCTATCAATGACCCCATCCATATACAATGTCAAACAACTCCCTTTAACTTATTTTGTAGTCTACAAATATCTGATGTTATCTCCAAAAAAACACCTTTATTTGAATGCCAGAATCCCACATCTAGCTGCATCATTTCTCTTGCCCTACATTACCCCCTGAGATCACTATCTGCTCCCCTCACAGTCAATGAAGAGAGAGAAATGGGTCACATGCACACAGTGCGTCTGCATCACACAGAAAGCTGACAAAATGACTAGCTATTACCGGTATCTGATTTGGGGAATCAGCCCGATATGGAACTGAACAACATTTGCAGCAATTCTGCCAATGTATTACCAATTGCTGCGTTTATGAATGGGAGTCACTCAAAAAAGGCGGAATTTGCTTCCTCCTTTTTACCGGCTCTTTTGCGGATGGAGACCTCGAAAAAAATACCCCAAAGTTGCGGTAAGTGAATCTTATAAATTGTGTCAGCAAAAAAATTGTAAACGTTGCAGCTTGTGCATCATGCTCTAGCATGTGTTTTGCTAATCGCAACGCTCATATGGCTTAATTAGCCCAATTACGTCACCATCACGTTTGCTCTTGCTAAGGGTAGGGAGAGAGTCCACAATGTCCAATAAACCGCAATATTACGGCTTTTTCAGTGTACATGAAAGGAGTTATTGTGTCGTCATCATTCCAAAACAAACAAATAGCCCCTGTTCAGGCTGGTAAGCCAGCAGCTGTTGGCTCTTACGTAATGCCCCACTGTGCCCTCTGCCACTCTTTAGTGAGCAATATGCCTTTTTTGCTGTAAAAAAATTTGCTTAGCCCCAGCAATTGCGGTGCTAAGGCCCCCCTTTAGCCCCACCAATTTCCCGGGGTTAAGCTTAGCCCCGCTCCTGTTCTCACTGTCTTTTTGGAAAGTGGGATAGCCCCATCGATAGTCCGGGACTATCTAGCACCGCAATTTGGTAGGATTAGCAACGCAATTGCAGTGCTAAGAAAGCCAGTGAGAACACAAAAAAATAGTCCGCGATTAAGGAAGGCAACGAAAACAGATCGTACTGCAACCAATACGAGGCAAGGTAGTCATGAATATTCAATTCCTAGAAAGTCCAGGGTTAACGAAAGCGAGTGAGAACAGGATCGATTTTTCTTAGCCCCGGTTTCGTCGATAGTACAGGAATAAAATTGCCAGTGAGAAAGGGGGCTAAGGATAGTTTGAGGTTAGGAAATCAAAGTAAGAAAAGGGCTTAAGTGAGGTCGCAAAGCCAGGATAGACTTCAGGCTGGTGAAGATCTTCTCTGAAATAGCTCACTCTTTTGCAAATTCACTTCCTATTGTGCCATCTAGCCTTAGAGTTTGGGAGAAGATTTCCCGACCAAAAAAGCTCGCTATTTTGCCAGATCAGGCTGATGAAAACACAAATACTTCGCTGTTGAGTGATCAGGCAAGCTACCCCACTCACAAAATAGCTAGCTTTCTCGCCACTTTGGGGCGATGAAGACGGCCCTTATGACTTCGCTTCCAGTCAAAACTAGGACAGCAAATATCCCTCCTGGAAGCAGACACTGTCATTTTCAGAAAAGCAGGGCAAGTATCATGACTGTCCTTTTAAAGATACGGTATCCCATTTGCAAAAGTCATAAAACTTGCAGGAATCAGCAGTACACTGCAGTTTAAAGGGAATGTACTGTACTGGGAAGACAAAGGCCTACAAAAGGTGATCTTGAGCAATCTTCTTGCCAATGGTCTTAAATTCATATATTGTCCATTTTAGAAACTTGCTGAAAGTGATTTGCCCTCAAATGATGCACATTTGGAGTTATTAGTGATTAAATCACAAATCCTCAAAATGTTCTGCCCGAACTGAAGTAGAGGCACCAAATGAACAAAACGTACACAATTCAAGTGAGGAGTGAAACTCAGTTTAATGTTACTCCAATGAAAGCTGGCTACAGACTGAATCAGCATGAGAATATTTACAAGAATGCTGACCAAGGGATGGTCAGTGGTGTAGCAATAATTAGCTACCACAGGTGGCCGGAATCTTATCAGATCTATACTGGGTGGTCAGTCCGCCAACCAGACCCTGGTTGGTCTTTATCTCTTGACCATGTGTTGCCCTCCCTGTCCCCTTCTCCATACAAGATAAGAGGGACTGGTCAATACATTACATTCCTCCCCCCTTAGCTCACAAATGGTGTATTCAAAGTATAACAACACTGTATCGTTATCAGTAGAAGGGAGAGTAGTTAAACCATGGAAATCCAATAAAATCACAAACATATCGCAAGCCAAAGAATATAATCTTTGAATATTTAACATAGTGCAAGAGCAGAGCATAGAGCAAAAGTGTAATGTACTTAATTGTTAAACCCCATAACTGAGCCAAAATGCATATATGTCTATTTCCATTTAATCCTGGTTACACTACACATATCAGACAGAATAACTGAATCAATTGAACTGAGATGACAAGCAAAATGATAATATACAGATGAACCATAAAACATTATAACATGTTTGCAAAAACAGATAACAAGACTGTCTCAACAACATGCTTGATGAAATTACGAATACATGACTGTACAGGTATTGCGTAACACACAATGACTATCTCTATAGTCCAATTCAGTTTCAAGTAGTATCGTGGGAAATGTAACGTGAACTTATTTAATGGGAATATGCAAACCCATAGCGCTCTGGGGGTCTCCTGTCGCGAACAGGGTAGCTTTTGCGAGGTTCGTGGTTCTCGCCACGTGGTTCGCTCGGGCTCTCTGGCGTGGCCATCAGCGGTGGCAGTGCGGGTGGGGGCCCCGTGAACGCGGCATTCCCGACGTCGTTTGCTCCGCCCACATGTACGCTCTGCTTTGGGCGGCCTAAACCACTAAGCTCGCTGGTTCGCTCACGTAGTTGATCAGCGTGTCGATCATGCGCTGCCGTCTTCTTCCCCCGCTGATCATGAGCGCGGGATGTGACATCTGGTCGGGTGACATCTGGTCGCATGCGATCCACGGCGGTCGTCAACCGGCGACCCATGAGCAATTCTGCCGGCGAAATGCCCGTCGCGGTATGGGGGGTCGTGCGATATTTCAGTAGAAATCGAGCAACGCGTGCCTCGATAGATCCTTCCGTCATGCGTTTCATCGCGTCTTTGAATATGCGGACGGCGCGCTCTGTGAGGTCATTCGGTGATGGGTGGTACGGAGAAGATATCGAGTGCGAGACCCCGTTCTTCCTTAAGAACTCGCCAAACGCTTTGCTCGAAAACGTCGGCCCGTTGTCAGACACGACCTTATCCGGCAGACCGTGTGTCGCGAAAACGCTCCGCAACTTGTCAATCGTGGTCAACGCGTTCGTTGATGCGACTGCAAGCACCTCCATCCATTTGGAGTGTGCGTCGACCACGATCAAGAAAAACTTGCCCATGAATGGGCCCATGTGATCAACATGTAGCCGCGACCACGGACGCGATGGCTGGAACCCCCGAGATAACAGCGGATCGCGGCGTGTCCACGTGTGTATCTCAGCCGTGGTGATCGGGGAGGCGTCCAATGTTTCCATGAGCAGGACGGTTTCCGCTGCTTTGCAAGATCGAGGCTCAGGAACGTCGGATGATACGGAAGGCGCGTTAATCCGGGTCCAGTCCAGCTTGATCTCTCGCAGCCAGTCCCTGCCGAGGAGGCTAGGTCCGTCACCGCCCACCACTACCAGCGTCAGATCGTGTGACTTGTGGCCGTAGACCACCCTGACATCAATTTCGCCTTTGATGTCCAGTACTTCGCCAGTGTATGTCCTCAACTTCTTCGATGACGGTTTTAGGTGTCTCCCTGGCCAAGATTGTTCGACGTTGCTCGCTGAAATTAGTGACAATGACGCCCCCGTATCAATTTCCATGTCATTCTCGACACCATCGATCAGCAGTGTGAGTTTCATCGGGGGATTGGATCTCGCTCTCACATTATGCAGCGAATACGCTTGTGCCTCAATGTCGTCGGGGGTCAAATTGTCATTTGACCTCGTCCATGTCGTCTGCATGTTCTCCCCCTCGTCGATGACCTGCACGTGGTCCTCACGTGAGTCACGTCTGTCGCCTCTACAAACCCGCGCGATATGCCCTTTCTTACGGCAGTTGAAACAGGTGTTGGTTTTGAACCGACATTTATCCGGAGAGTGAGAGGCGTTCCCACAACGATAGCAAGGTTTCCGGGATCGTGGGGGCGAGCTCGACGATGACTGGAACTTATGTACGTCACCATGGCCCGCCGCATGGCCTGACTGTGTGCGTTTCAGGTCCCGAACATTGGCGTTTGCTGTTTCGATGCCTTGAGCGATGTCGATCGCCCCTTTCAGCTCCAGTTTTGCTTCTGACAACATGCGACGCTGCATGCTGTCGTCCCGAACTCCGCACACAATGCGATCTCGCAACATGACATCGAGCTGCTCCCCATAATGGCAATGTTCTGCCAAAGCACGGAGGCCCGCCACGAAGTCGGCCACCGACTCTCCTTCCTCTCGGAATCTGCTGTTGAACTTACAGCGCTGGACGATTTCACTTGGGGCTGGGCTGTGATGTCTTCTCATGAGTGCCGACAGCTCAGTGAACGATTTGTCCCCTGGCTTGGCGGGAGACGTGAGGTTCCGGAGTAGAGTGTACGACTTAGCCCCGATGACGGTCAGCAGAATGGCCCTCTGCTTCCCGGAGTCTGTTATACCGTTTGCACTAAAATAGTGCTCCAGCCTCTCTATGTACTGGTCCCAATCCTCCGCTTCGGGATAGAATTCATCAACTTTCCCGATCAACGCCATAGTAGCATGGAATTCGTAAAATCCTCGTCGCCAATGATGTAGAGGCACCAAATGAACAAAACGTACACAATTCAAGTGAGGAGTGAAACTCAGTTTAATGTTACTCCAATGAAAGCTGGCTACAGACTGAATCAGCACGAGAATATTTACAAGAATGATGACCAAGGGATGGTCAGTGGTGTAGCAATAATTAGCTACCACAGGTGGCCGGAATCTTATCAGATCTATACTGGGTGGTCAGTCCGCCAACCAGACCCTGGTTGGTCTTTATCTCTTGACCATGTGTTGCCCTCCCTGTCCCCTTCTCCATACAAGATAAGAGGGACTGGTCAATACATTACACGAACATTTTAAAGATTTCACTAATAATCATTAATTACTCCAAATGTGGATCATTTGAGGGCAAATAACTTTCTGCAAGTTTCTAAAATGGACAATATATGAATTTAAAACCATTGGCAAGAAGATTGCTCACAATTACCTTTTGAAGGCATTTTTGTCTTCCCTGTACAGAATATCCCCTTTAAAGGAAATGGCATTGGAAAAGGGCAAGGGAAGAAAGGGAAGGAACTGCAGTTTGAAACCGCGGTATATTTTGTCCAGTTCAGCATGAAACACGATGGTTATAGCATAAAAATCATCATGCTTCATGCTGAACTGGACAAAATATACCACGGTTTAAAACTGCGGCTCCTTTCCTTTCTTCCCTTTACCTTTCCCTTTGCCAATTCCTTTGAGCTGTAGTGTATATCGTATCAATAACGTGTATACATCTCACAGTCATAGTTTAAAAATT
>CAVLGW020000370.1:0-16971 GCA_963669155.1 Arbacia lixula
TCAATAGTTAAAGATGTTCTTCTGCACTTTCTGTGAATGAAGTAATGAACTGGAGCCCCCTTCTGATTTTCAATATATTCATCTTAAATGTATTTCTGGCTCTCAACAGACAGTATGATACACCATATGCTCATCCTAGAAAATGTTGATGAGTTTTCAATGTGAGACCACCAAAAGTACATCCAGCGAATTACAGAAATTGGGATCCAAAATTCATGTCTATCCCAGAGGTGGGGCAACGTGTAGTTCTTACCCCCTACTGCTTCCAATTGCACATGTATGAAGATTTCATGTCAAGGTCGACAGAAATAGAGTGAGGGTACGTTCACACGAAATGGGATTGTTACCACGGCCCCTCGATCGTAACAATTGCAAACTTGTTGGGCTCTCCTTATGGGTTCTGTGCTCCGGTAAAGACGTTGACTACATATCTTGGAATGTGCAAATTGTTGCATGCATGCAGCGATTTTCTTGCTTATGCTGCGATGACGGGATAACACTACCGTGGGACTACAGGCGGCACAAGGGGAGCATCGAAAATGCATCTGTGTGAACGAAGACTAGAGGGTATGAGATGTCAAAGGGTTAACAACATTATTGGTTGCCACTTGATGCCTGTAGCATTGTGACAGATGTACTATACCTGATATGTTGATAAGCATTGGTCGGTTTTCTCAAAAGCACAAAAGATCATCTATGAAGTGAGCCTGGCTAGAAGTATCGAAAGATATGTGTACAAAATGTACGCAGTTTGAAATTGAAAGTTTCAAAACTCATGTTTATAAGATAATGTAGTTGATTCTTTAATACTTGCAGTTTCCTTAGCGATTATTGATCTCTGCTTTTGTTACAAACACAAATATATCTCTTTATTATTATGGACAAAGTTTATTTGGGGTTTGTTTCTCCTCTTTTCTTAGTCCGAGCTGGAAAATACATCCAGAATGATTAGACTACTACAGCCAGACCCCTATGATGAATTGTTTGGTTTAAAAATGCCCAACAGTCTGGAACCCAGACTAATCTTAAAATGGACACCCATTAAAAATGGAGACCTGTAGTTATGTTTGTGATATTTAAAGATAGAGGTCATCTACATTGCATCACCTATGGCTCGTCGTAGTTTAAAATCCAAACATGAAGCTCACCTGTTCCTGATTGGCCCACGCTGATTTTGAAGTGATATCATCAGGTGGTCATAATGTGGGAAGGCTTAGCCTACCTACCAGCCTGTTGGACATTGCTAATTCAAACTATGGCAGACAAACTAAGAAGAAGAAGAAGAAGAAGAAGAAGAAGAAGAAGAAGAAGAAGAAGAAGAAGAAGAAGAAGAAGAAGAAGAAGAAGAAGAAGAAGAAGAAGAAGAAGAAGAAGAAGAAGAAGAAGAAGAAGAAGAAGAAGAAGAAGAAGAAGAAGAAGAAGAAGAAGAAGAAGAAGAAGAAGAAGAAGAAGAAGAAGAAGAAGAAGAAGAAGAGGAGGAAAGAGAAAAAAGAAGGAAGGAATAGGAAGGAGAAGATAAAGATGATGGTCATGAGAAGAAGGACAAGAGAGAGAAAAAAAGAAAGACAGAATGAGAAACAAAATCAAGGACAAATCAAGAGAATGAGTGAATTGGTGAGCATCAAGCTTGACGTGGGAGAAGAAGATATAAGTGGCACATCCCATTTCTGCACTTTCTCAGAATACCATTTCCCAGTGGATTCATTCCCACAGACAAACAGCAGAGAATGACAACATATTCCTCCATAAACCTCTCCCCACTGAGAATCGTCTGGGTCCCATATCATAGCTCCACCTGGCTCCCAGACGTTTGGACATTTCTAATTCAAACTGCACAAAAATGGCCGAGCCATCACAAGACTAACCCCATACCAATTCTCCCTTTATCTCACTCTGTGCGATGGAACCAGAGAATGATTTAGTCTACTGCAGTCAGGCCCTTTGATTGAAGAGTTTTGAGTTAAAATTGCCCGACAGCCTGGAGGATAGGCTAATATATCATGGGGAATGTGAAGGAGCATGAGATGGCGGGGGCAGTCCAGGTAATTCCCGAAACTTGCAGCCCGTATGTGAAGGGCCAGGGGGTGCCAATTTGACTCCAGCGGAGTTCTGGTCTCAAACTTTGGAAAAGTGAAATGTGCTCCCAATGCATGGAGTGGGGTTCTCCTCCAATCTTAAATCCGGTGTAACCCATTTGCAAAAGTGGTGAAACCCTGCAGGAATCAACAGTATAAGCTAACAATAAAACATGAGAAATTGCACAGTCATAGCTTCACAAACATTTTGCAGGAAATGTGACAAACCATCCTTGTTTGCTTTTAAGACACCCCGTTTAGTTATGTAGTGAGCATGGTCCACATTTGTATACCGTATTGCAACACTCAGTGTATCAGTCCGCAGTGTGCCACTCATCTCAACCTGGGCTATGTTGCATATAGGTTTGAAATTATTGTTACTTTCCATTAATGGTAACTATCATGGCAATAGCCAATGAGCTCTCATTATTTGTCCTGTTGCCATGGTGGTTACCAGTGATGGTAAGTTACAATCGTTGAAAACCTATATGCAACATGGCCATGGAAAGGGGCTATCCTCCCTTTAATGCTTGCATGGAGGCTTGTTTTTCAGCGATGGTGCCAAGAATGTCATTCTCACCTTGATAAATTCACCCACAAATGTAATTTCATCAGAAACAGTTTTGTTTCAATTAGATGTATGAACTTCATGTTCTCATGAATATCTTTTGGCCTCCGAAAATGACTCACACCGCTATTGTGTAGCTTTTTGTAAAAAAGAAAATTGATGAAAGAAATTGAAAGTTTGATGACTCTTTTGTCAGCATTATTAAAGAAGGATTGGGATGATGAAAAGGCCTGATCGATTCTGCTCAATATTATACTTGTCATATTTGACTACAGATTCAAATTTAGTGACTAGTGCATGCAATATGTATGCACAACTAATGTTTGCTTTAGTAGATGCATGCAGCAGTTTACTTACACAAGGTTCTGACATTGTAGACAATGTAGTTGTGTCATATAGACTTCCTAAAGTGAAATACTCTATTTTGTGATAACGATTCTACTAGATCTCTCTCCTAGGTTCTTGTCCCAAATCGCATTTTATGTTACCTTCAGAATCAACAGCAATCTGGATTATAAACTTGACATTTAGACCAAGCTGTAGATTCCATTTAAGGGACCTAATTTATCTAAGTCTAACCTGATTCCTGTTCTTGTCTTATTTTCAGTAAGAAAGCACTATGGCAGTCTGTGCAATTGTTCACAAAATGGCTCATTTCTCTGTGTAGATTGCCAATCATATCCTCTTTCTCAGACAATGAACCTCAGAAAATCTACCTTTAAGTCTTGAGTGGAGGTCTTTATCCGTTACGCAGAGATCATTTTTCATTTTTGCAGATATGTATTGGAGGGAAATAGTTCCCAGCAGTTTCAAGAACACAGGATTACTGACTCCCGAGTACTTAGCTAGAATTGAGACTTTGATCAATCAGATTTTGCAAATTAATTTTTCCCTGGGACTTATTATGAGTAATGTTTGGGGGAGAGAGAGGGACAGAGAGAAAGGGAGAGAGAGAGAGAGAGAGAGAGAGAGAGAAAGAGAAAGAGAGAGAGAGAGAGAAAGAGAAAGAGAGGGTGGAGAAAGAGGGGGAAAGAGAGAGAGAGAGAGAGAGAGAGATAGAGAGAGAGAGAGAGAGAGAGAGAGAGAGAGAGAGAGAATAAGAAAGAGGAAGAGAGAATATTTCTCAGATTGCCAAGCACCAAGTGGCCTGGTAAATTACACAGTAATTTGAGGTAGTATGAAGAAATCTAAATCAATGAAAAATATCTATATCTAAACTACATTGCTCACTTTAAAAAAGCCCACACAGACACAAATATGACAGAAATGTATTTTTAGCTAGTTTTACTTTAATGGGATACCAACTCTCCTCTAGTATAATTTGAGAACTTCTTTTATCGAAGAGAATTTGGAATAAAAACAAAATAAAGGCCATGTTAGAGTAGTACTTTAATACTCACAATACCACAACCTTGTTAAAAGTTTAGTGAGTGTTTATTTCATTAGAAAGGGTGACTCCAATTCAATAGCCTAAAAGTGCTTCATGTACCAGTAGGAATGTTGTCATAAGCTCACTGCTGGTTTACTTTTTCGCCGATTGTGCAAGAAAACCAAGGCTATCTACCTCCTGCTGTGCTAGAAATGAATGTTGCAAACATGTTGGCTAAATATTTCACTGTTTTCTTTTCCAACATTGGGCAAGGAATAAAGCAAAATGGGACTTGCTTCCTCTAAAGAGAAAGAGAGAAGGGGAGAGGGTGTTTGTGAAAATGTTTGTCAGAGATTACAGTTTAGCTTGGTTTCTAGGCTGCTGGACTTGTGTGATCCCAACAGACAAACAGAGTCTAGTACTCTAAGACTAGTTACCATGTCATTCTCCTCTTTTCTCAGTCCGGCTCACCAAGGAGGAATTGAGAATGATAGTCTACTGTACCCAGACCTGTTTATTGAATATTGTAGTCTGGATTGAAAATGTCAGGCTAGTCAGAGAATGAGAGTTAGACAGAGAGAGAGAGAGAGAGAGAGAGAGGGACAGAGAGAGAGAGGGGGGACAGAGAGAGAGAGAGAGAGAGAGAGGGAGAGAGGGAGAGAGAGAGAGAGGGAGACAGAGAGAGACAGAGAGAGAGACAGAGACAGAGAGAGGATGGAGGGAGCTGTAAGACAGACAATTCTGCAAGTATAGAAGCATTCATGTGAGATACATGTTAGGTTGAGTGATAAAACTTGTAACTCAACTTCAGGTGACTTTACTCTCCATGTTGTTGTATTTAAGGGCCATTCTTTCACAGCTGTAAAGTTGTTATCACCTCCTCCAAGGTCAGATATCTATGTTCACCACTCAGAAAGACTTCCAACAAAATAGGGTCAGATAGATATGTTATTTCTGTAGATCGTAAGTGTCAACTTCATTCAGGTTTCATGGTGACTTGGCAACAGGGTCACATATAATTTCACACATTTGTCATTCCCCTTCACCTCAAGTGGATAGAGCAAGTGTTTTTTTCTTCACCAAAGGACAACTACAACATCACACTCCATTATGCAAAAATCAACATTTTTGTCTCAAGAAAAAGTTCACTTTCTCACATCCCCAGTCAAAACAAAAAACAGGTCAAGATTTCTATTTGTGGTTTTGTCCAAAATGAGGTGTTTCTTTTGTCATCTTTTTTTTCTTTGAGGGAATTGGCTTGTCTGGTGACCTATAGGCCTATTTTGTTCCATTTTGTCTGGAATATTGTGATGTTATGCTTTGAAGTTCACCACCATTGAAGGAGTAATTTATGGAAGTAGCAAAAAAGTGTATCCACAGTACAGCCAACAAAATCCTGTGACAAAGTTGATAAAAAATATCTTTTACCTAGATCCAGTTTTAATCATTTTATTTTTGAAAGGCTGGAGGAAAAAATGCTTACAAATATTCATTGTGTTGTTTTTTTATCCATGTTTCTTATTAAGATTGTCAGGATTTTGTTCGCAGTTCTAGCTCGTCAGCAGTAATGTGTGCATTAGATATACATTTTTGCTACTTTCATGTGTTTCACCAATTGTGACAGCTCCAATGATGAATGTATTTTTCAGGTTTGGTTTAATGTTGATCAAGGTTGTTAATCCTTCATGAAGTAAAAGTGTGTTGACTTCATGTGCACATCTCCATATCACAATGGAGGATTTGATGAAGCCGTGTAATGAAGCCACAAAAAGATCATTTCCCTTAAATCTTACAACAATTGTTGTGGTCATTGGAGGGTAACTTGTTTTTCGGAAAACGGAAATCAGAATCTGTAGGAATTGGCTTAAAGGGCATATACTGTACTGGGAAGACAAAATGCCTTCAAAAGGGTGATCGGGAGCAATCTTCTTACCAATGGTCTTAAATTCATGTATTGTCCATTTTAGAAATGTGCTGAAAATTATTTGCCTTTAAATGATCCACATTTGGAGTAATTAGTCAATTAAATTACAATTATCACAAATGTTCGGCCTGAACATTTTGAGGATCTGTAATTTAATCACTCATTACTCCAAATGTGGATCATTTGAGGGCAAATAACTTTCAGTACGTTTCTAAAATGGACAATACATGACTTTAAGACCATTGGTAAGAAGATTGCTCACGATCACCCTTTTGAAGGCATTTTGTCTTCCCAGTACAGTATATGCCCTTTAATATGTGTCTGGCGATCTGCAGAAGTTAGACAGAAGAGGAGTGAGTCAAATAGATATGAGAGATGTAAAGGGGAAGAGTAGAAATGAGATGAGAAGATGAGGGGGACAGGGGAGGGGGAGAAATGATACACGCTTTGTAATTTACTTGAGACTTTAAAAAGGGAACTTCAACCCAAAGCAAAGAGAGAGAGAAAAAACACTTGGTGTGAAGAAGAAATGCGAGAAACAAACAAGCAACAAGCAAGAATTAAATCCCCTCCTGTTCTGAACAATCCCCAAGCATTTGAAGGGGTTCCACCATAATGCTGTCATTAGGAGGATAAATAAATTCCTGATCCAGCAGTGATCAATGACCTTTAAGCCTTGGTCACAACCAGGTCTTGCATGTTATCGCACGTGCGTGTCCGCAGCTTGCGTCAGGTGCAGGCCAACTCCTGCGATTCCTTGCGTTTTGGCATGGCTGTAGAAAGAATATGGCTACATTGCAGGCCACCTTACAGGCACGATGATCGCGGGTGTGCGGCCATGTTGTACAGATCACATGTCTAATGCACCATGGACTTGTGGTGAGTGTACAGCGATCGCAGTATAAAGTGTTGTCTGGTTATAGTGCTGTACTTTGCCAAGTCTTGCAGGCACCACAAGATGAACTAGCACCGGCCTCCGTACACCTTCTTGCAATGGATGCGCGAAGTCAACTTCAAAAGCCAAACACAATTTTTTTACATATCATTTTCTGTGTATGAAGATAAGGATTGCTCAGATCAAAGTCCAAAATGAAATGTAAAAAAAATGTTTGATTTGGGAGAGCAAAGCATGTGGAACATTGTTCTTTGGAATGCACAGCGATGACAAATTAATGCAAGACGAGGACTTGGTAAAAAAAAAAATCAGATTCATTAGCATTTTCAATAATTTACACCAATGACATTACTTTCTTTGTCACACATTTAGAGGGAATCATTTGATGAGATAGAATGGGAAAAATGTATTAAAACAAGAATTTGAAAAATGAATAATATCATTTGAAAACATGCAATGAGAGGAAATGCACAAATTGATATTTATATGTACATTAAACAGTATCTCTTTCAGGACAGCTCTCTAGGGTTTATTTGACTCTGTACCAAAAGTTACAAGTTGATAAACTGGAAGTACTCAGTCTAGTGAGGGTGAAGAACCTTTTCCATATGACTCAAACTTTCGTGTAATTTAATCCATAAAGAAGGATATTCTCTCCCTACCACTCCAATTACTTTGTGCTAGCTTCATTAGTGTCCTGCTATGCGAGCTGGAATATCAGTTGACTGCAACATGCCCCTGGAAATTTCACTGATTTAACCCTAACATTACCAGACCTAGAAAACCCTATTGGCTTACTATACATCTTCGTGCTGATGGTAATGAGAGAGTTAATGTTTCTTAGGGCTATTCAGGATCAAACTGCCATGATTGGTTAGTAATCTGCAATGTGAGTGGGAAAATCACCTTATTGCAAAAGACCCCGTGCTTGTACGATTGTTCATTACGTTTTCTTAAGCTATTGTCTGATTTGTAATGTTCAGCACCACATGATCACAGCTGAACCGTGGGTTACTGTGGTCTAAAATGTCTCTTGACTCTAATAAGAAGAGTATAAACCTGTGTTATTATGCTCGTAACTGCTAAACAGGGACTTTATATCAATATGTAAATTCATATTTATTCAATTTACTTGCAATAGTACCATTGTTAGTATTAATCATTAATTCTGAATAATGAATTTAAAAAAATGATGTATTTATGGATTATATAATATATATTTCAAAGAACTTTTGATTTTCACTATGCTTTATTGGTTTATCCTGATGCAATATTGCAATGGTAAAACATAAAGGTATGCAATGCAGGTGCTGTGAGTGAGAAAAGATTTCAATGGAAACTGGGCCTGCCTTATACAGACTTATACAATCCTTTATCTTTATCTCTAAGTGATATCAATCACAAATCAAGTTGTGATCAATCTCAATTGCGTGTAAGCTTGGTGCGCCTGTATTGGATTACATAAGGTATGTAAAGGTGTAAAGGATGAATTAATCAGCACAAACATGAACAATCCAATGCTCCTGGTTGAGGTCTAAAGGTTGGCATTGTACCTATAAGCCACATTTCGGTTTCTTTCGTAAATTGAGAGCCAACATTCACTCATTTATCATTTCAAATCAGGTGTGGAAGATAGTTCACCATTATTCTCCTATTTGTCCTCTACCTGTCTATTTGACCATGGTTAATATTGATTTGATGGTAGATATATATTTAATCAGAAGAAGAATCAATAACGAGCTTATTTACCTGTGGTTGGCTGGTTTGTGGCGTTGGACTGGAGGGTTGTGAGTTCATGGTGTTGTACTATTAATCACATTTGCACAAAGGACGCAAACTCATCGTTTAGTGTGTGGTTTTGAAATTGGAAAAAGACTGTGTGGTAGTTAAGGACTGTGCAAATGCACTCATGGCTTAGAAAATGTTCAAGGTTCTAAAAAACGAAAACCATGAGAGTTCCTAAATGTTGATATTATCCAGAGTTTCGAACATACCAGCAGTGTGCGACGGGATTAGGCCACGGCCGCATGGCTTCGGTTGTGAGCTCGCATTCACGCACGTGTAAAAACCTATTACGTAAACAATGCCTCGTGGGCCCTGATGCATGCTGGGATCGAGAAATTTTCAGGATAATGAAGACGCCCCGAGCTAGCTCCATGTAGCCCAAGATTTCTTGGGAAATTTTCTCGACCAAATAGCGAGCTATTTTGCCTGATCTGGAAGATGCAAATAGCTAGCTATTTCGTCATCTGGCTAGCTTACCCGATCAGAACAAGCTCGCTATTTTGCCCACATCGGGCTAATGAAGATTGCCAGTGATTCCCCAATCAATAATGAATGATAATTTTCCCCCTGACATTTTGCAGCACGGCCTTATTCAAACGGGCGAGGAGGACTTCATGATTCAGCCACTCCCGGCCCACCTGGTTCCTGCGGACCATGACTCCCCCGTAGTCCCACATGCAATATACCGGCGTGCTGCTCCCACCCCAGAAATCAGGTTTGCAGAGAGGAGAAAGCAACATAGACAGGAGGGGACCGGACGCAGGCACCATTCCAACTCAACCAAACAGCACTACTGCGGAAGAAGAAAGAAATGTAAGTTCTGGATTTATATTTCATATTTGATATTCATATCCATAAATCATCCATGTGCGTTTATGCAGGTCAGCTCTCCCTAGTGTTGTCACATATATGAACAACATGTACAAACATGCAAAAGAGATACCATATACAAACTTTTGTGTACAGCAATGATATGTATGTACATTTAACTACAAATATCGTACAGTCTTAGGCCGGCAAAGCAGCCTTTTGATACCCATGAGTCTTTTTTTACCTAGCATAAAACCCAATCCTAGTGAGAACCCTGTGTGTACTTACAGTGTGTATGAGCCATATATATGAGTAGTATCATAGCTTATAAAGTGTGCTAGCCATATGCTACTCTTGTTATGTTTTGAACCTGAGACCTTGTACTTTCAAGGCCAATGGTATGCTATACCACATGAGCTTTGATGTCATCCATCGTTTGTAAGACGTCATGCTTGGAACATGCAAGACGAACGACAAAGTTCATCTCATTCTACAGCCGTACTAAGCAATCTCTCTGTAATATCACTTCTTTTAACAGGTTACCTTTTCATATATTTAAGTTTTATATGATGAAATCTGGCATTACATATTTTGGTCCCATGTGAAATGGATTGACGCTTGGATAAAGAGTTTGGATGTGTGTGTAAATCTAATAAAACTCAGTTTGACTTATTCCCAATGATGTATGTTGCTCTGCCACAAGGCGATTGAAAAGCAGTTATGTTGATTTGCGTAAAAATGTTAAAACATGTTTTATTGTGTGCATGTGTGGGTGGGTGGGTGGGGCGGGATTTAATGTATCTTGTTTTGTCTGTTTCTTCCTGTTTCATAAGCACTCTCATTGTTGCCTTCTTCATTTGTGTGACATTTCGTTCAACTCTTGAGTTAATCCCTCCAATTAAGAATAATTTTGTCCTTTTGTCCTGCTTAGGTAGCAGAGCACAGCTCCTGTCCCACAAATAAACAATACTGGCACAGAAACCTAAAAGAGTTGGTTTCACAGGAGAGTGCAAATAGATACATTGTGGGGTATTATGGCTTGGTCCTTGATGTTTGCTAGAGAGAGAAAGAGAGAGAGAGGGAGAGAGAGAGAGAGAGAGAGAGAGAGAGAGAGCGAGAGAGAGAGATAGAGAGAGAGAGAGAGAGAGAGAGAGTCACACTCACAGGAGATCAGACCTAGCCATGGATGTCTTTGTTTTTCTTTTTAAATGGCGGGGGAAATTGAAGGGAGCTGTGGTTTCTTGGGTGGGTGGGTTTTCCTATGTGGTCAGTCCGCCAATAGTTTGTGAACAGTACCGGTAATCAAATATACATTTAAATATAGATTTAGGGGGTGATTTTGTACTTCCTCTGTGTGATAGGTTTATAGATAAGAGTCCGAGAATACAGTAGTAAATTGAATAGAGAGCTCTGGAGTCAGATTTTAGAAAGGATACCTCCCTCCCCCCCTCCCTCAAAAGAAAAAAAAAAAAAAGGTTCCCAGATAGCATTTCTAGAGTCTGAGGGAAGTTACGGAAGCAGATTGAACAGCAGCCTGAGGAGCTGCATTTTGGACTATAATTTCTCCTCTACAATCACGGTTAATCCATTCTTTATTGAGCCTGTATATATACGGGCTGGCTTTCCTCCACTCAGATACTGAGCAGCGCGACTCCCGTGTAATCTGCTGTATGGTCAATCAATAAACAGGCTATGAATAAACTTCAAATTCCTTGCAGGATGCACTCAAGCCATAGCCTTTTGGTAACTGCACTTCCATGGCGAGTTTTGACATCCTAACTGGACCAGGGTTCTGGAGGCTCGAAAATCTAACCATGAGCAACCGATTAACAAAGCGTGTTCTGCATGTTCGAGTACATCCATTTTCAGCTCAGTTCCTTTAACATGCATCAGGAGTATAGAGTGTGTAAGGCAGTGACAGGGTATTCCCGGAGTCTTGTGGTACAGTATTAAATGGGTTAGAATGTCATTTAGATTTATGTACCAGAAATTTCTTATAACATGTAACATTCTAGTGCAGTTCTCACCTGGAAAGAGTGGAGTGGAATGGGAACAAACAAAAGCACACCTAAAACAATACCAATAATCAATAAGACAAATACACAAAAATAGATAAATCCGTGCCTTCTCATTGCATAGCTTACAGTAATGCACTGTTTTAAGATCTACTTTGGATGAGCTCCACTCTCATCTTCTAAGATGCTACAGTCATGCTTCTGTACCAGGAACATACACAAATCCCATTGAACAGCAGTTCATTTTAAGTCCATGAAGTTACAGAATGTAGTAAATCATGCACTCACCTGGAGGCAACTAGTCTGGCTATCAGACTGTGTGACAATTTTAATGCGAACTATTACAAATGTACCAATGGGGTGTAATATAAGAAAGCTTTTCTTCTCTTCATCTCATCTGTCCCTTGTTAGAGCAGACAGGAGAGGAACTAGAGATTTATTAGGCTACTGTTACCAGACCCATTTCTTGAAAAGTTTGGTTTAGAAATGTCAAACAGCCTGGCAACCAGGCTAGACGGCAAGAATCATTTAGGAGGTTGAAAAGGTTATCTATACCAGTTGGCAAAGTGAGGATATAATTGTTTCCTCCCTGGTTATCCTTAGGATTTTTGTGGTATTATTTGTTTTGTTGAATCTCACTCGTGCGCGTCATTGACTTCTTTGAATGCTGTAATCCTCGAGGGGTATGTGCCTTGCAACTTTGTTACTTTGTTCAATTTTCTTTTTTGTAGGAAAATAGACACTGCCTGGATACAATTCAATTAGTCTTTTTTTCAAATATAGAGGGAAGCGCTGTGCTTGTGCTCTGGAACTGATGCACATGATGTGATATACAAATAAAATCATTTGTTCTATCTATCTTTTCAGAGTACATGACAAGACTATTTTTGAAAAGTGAGGTGTAATAACTTGTCACACATCATGCTTTTTCTTTCTTCTTTGATGGTTTTTGATACTGTCTTCCTAGTGTTATTTGTTATGTCCAATTTTGAGCATACACTGTGAAGCAGAACTTCAAGCAAACACCTAGAGCTGTCAAATTGTCTGATTAAATAGAAATGTGTGACTCTGTGTGCCAGGTGCGCATTTTGTCACTCATAATACACGCCAAACCTCCATCGGGGGCGACAGGGGGTGGAAGAAAGAAAGAAATTATCATGATGAAGGGAAGGATGATGATAAAGAGTTCAGCTATAAATATGAAGAAAAAAACAGTGTAGCAGAAAAGGATACAAGATAAGGATCGAAACTTTCTTTGTAAACCCCGACATGTTTATTGAAAGGTAAATACCATAGATGAGGCCTATTTCAGTTATGCTAATCCCCATTAGCGTATCGCTGGACCTAGCTGCATCTGACCTTATTTTCTCGTCCATTGATCAAGTGGTCAATCAGACTGGCTTTGTCCAGTTAAATTGTTCAATGGTCAGAATGGAACAAAAGCAATTTAAGTTATAACAGAGCTTGTATGGTGTCTGGCCTTCTCAATCTTAATGGTAGCATGTGGCTTATAATCTATAAGGTCAGTTTGTAAATGTAAGGATTGCTTTATACGATCATGTAGGCAGCACCCTCGCCAGAGTTGGTTTGTGCATGGATAAAAACAGTCCTTGCCTAAGTGTTTTTCTGATATTTGCAAACAAATGAATGTGAAGGAATGTTACACGTAGTGTTCATGCCACATGAAATCAACACTGATACAAGCCCTGCATGTTAATAACAAGAATGTGGAGCAGCTTCATGATTGTTTTGAGTAAATATTGGAACGTTTGATAGACTAACATCAAAGTAGGCGAATTGTATGAATTCCACAATTTACCTGCTCAAGTGTACATTTGGGTGATTTGAAAGCAACTGATTTTACGCTTTACATTGTTGGTATCTTGGTTTTGAAAGTTTTTTTTTAATGAACACATGTATGCCGATCTTTAGACAAGAGTTCTATAACTTATTCTGTAAATACGAATGTAAGTTGATCAAAGTAACTTCATCCATTTTAAAAAAATTGAATGTAGAGATTTTACCTTTCTGGTGTGAGAAAAAAAAAGAAATAGATATGTTACTTCTCATAAGGAGTGTCAGAAATTAATTGAAATTCTAATGTTTATCATAGTTTTCATGAAAACGTTGTTGCCAAATTCTTTTTTGATCCTCATACAATTCAGCAGTAAAAAGGACATGACACGTATGAGGGTATGTCAATGTTAGCTGTTTAGAAAGTTTTTTCCAATAGTAATTCACCCCAATTACAAGGTCAACAATCCACATTTTATGTTTATGATTTCCCATTGTCCCTTTGGCTTGTATAGGTTGTGTTTCCATTTTTACACAGAATTCCTTTTTGTTTAAGCTGTTTAGTACTAGTAATAAGAAACATAAATTCTTGTTCACATTAATAATTTTAAGCTTTGTGAAAGCTTGATTTTTCTTCTTCTTTGTGTAACCATGCCAATGAGTTATTTAAACTCTTACGACAATAGACTTCATTGATCTCAATAAAAAGAGGAAATTGTTTCTCAGGCAAAGTCTTGGTTGATTTCAGAAAACTATGGGAAGCCTAGAAATGGTATGTTTTTGCGTAGTGTGGTTGTGGTTTATAGGACAATGGAAGACTGCTAAGTGGAAACAGTTCTTGATGTCTGATTCATGATTTGTTGCTGATTTCTGGGACCAGGTGGGATGGTGGTCTCATTGATGACCGTGAACTCTCCTCAATGGCAAAGCTTCCCTAAGCCTTTGTACCTTTGCTTGTAGTTACTCTGGAAGAATTCTACTGCCACCCCCCCCCCCCCAAAAAAAAAAAAATAAAAATAAAAAAATAATCAAAAAAAAAAAATCAGCGTGAATGTTTAAATGACTTTTATTGCTGACTCCTTCTCTGAATGCCATGCAAGGAATTACATACAATTTGCAGTTGTTGGGGATTTCTTGCTGTGGCTTTAGTTTCTAGAAGTGCTTTGTTGACAAACAACACCTTACTGAAGAAACTATCCATTACATATTCATTGCTTCAAAGAAGAAACAAAGATATGTGCATACATGCGAGCTAGCGTCTTTCCACCCTGATACCAAGCAGCACAACTCCCATAAAATCTGCTGTTCAGACAAGAGACAACAGGCTCTGAATAAACTTCAAATACTTTATAGGACATAATTAAGCCACTCCCATTTGGTTACTTCAGGCCTATGGCAAATTTTGATATCCTAACTTGACCAGGGTTTACAAAGCCAGGAGGTTTCATCGAGAGCGAGGGGTTGAATGAGGGTGATGTGTGGTTGCATGAAATCTTAGGAAGATGTGAAACTTGAGCGATATAGAGGTCACACCATCCCCTGATGTTGCTTGGTCCTAGGTGATTAAAAACCCATTAGAGGCATGCCTTCTTGGCTGTTAGGTCAGATCAGCATCTCGGTAGATCATCTTATCTCTGGGTTTAAAGGGAAGATACAGGAGTGGCAAGAAGATGGGACCCATTATCACTACAAACCTGTTCTGTCTAGATAATGATGTGCCGTTCATGGTCGATTTCAGGATTGTATAAAAGAATTGCCTCATAATGGTGAATTTTTTTTATCTAAAATACAGAAATGCATTAAGAATAGAACCAGGGACATATCATAAATGGCTGCGTATGAGGCTTTAAAGTATGTTTGTGTGTGTGAATTCAGAAAGTGTTTCTTTGCCGAACAGCATGACATCTGGATAATTATACAGTTACAGATATAGTTAGATATGTACATTATACAGATACAGTTAGAAATATGCTGCAAAAGCATTCTACTTTTTCATTTCCTCATCCTCTATTAACTACCTCACTTACGATTATGGTTTTGTACTTTCCTCTTCTTCATTTTTGCTTTTTTTTTTATTTGTGATTATTTGTACTGTAAACATATTGATTAAACATATCAACTCTTTTTTTAAAAACTCTGAAGTTATTGAGCAGAGTTGACAGAACCATGAATTTCCATCAATGAGTACTTTCACCTTGTGTGAACAACTCCCAAACTACTGTAGACATTCTAGTCACAAACCTGAAAAAAAATGTTAACAAATTTACAAATCTGATGCTGAGAATCAATTACATTATCTAAGTACATGTAGTTTGATTAATGTACGAGAGAGTAATTCTTATGTGTGTTTCTTGTATGGTGAGGCAATTGGTGAGTAATTGACACATTGAAGAGCGTGAGGAATGCCACTGCTGCGCATTCCGTGCGAGTCGTTGACCCGAGTCATGCATGCCATTAACACATGTAGGCCCCTGGTATGTGGCATGTGTGCCCCTGGTATGTGGCATGTGCATTGTGACTGTGGTGGGTGGAGTGAACTATGCACTATGCATTCTTTGGGTACATTGCATAATCAAATACCAGAGAACTGCTGATTGAAGTTAAACTCATGTGTAAGAATGCAAACCACAACACGCTGAGTAGATTATTGATAATGAAATTCCAGATTGATGTTAATTGCAGTTGTATCATGTTAGAAGTTGCCCATGATGGAGGTAATATTTCTGTTCAGAATATGCTTAGCATATTTGGGCTCAAGTTTTATTAAACTGTATTGGATAAATTTGTTGTGATTACTGTATAGTGCATTTGGGAGTAAACACATTTCCCATGCTTTACTAAGATTATGTTACAGACAAATGTGATTAGATTATGCTATTTCTGAGGCCCATATTACATTGATTCAGGTGCTAAGTTTTCTTGAGGCAATATGAGAAGCGCAGTCTGTGTAAATGTGTCTTGCATTTGATATATTTTATGTAGTGTTATAATCAACTTAACTTGCTATAGAATGATGATGATAGATGAATGATTAAAAGTTTATGATTAGAAAGAGTGTGGGTGATTTGAAATAATACATTTCTTATTTTTATCATTACCACCACTCACATTGTCATTGTTGTCAATATTTGCACCTAGACAAAGTTTGTACATTTTCAATTCTTTAATTATATTCTATGTGGACTAGTATGAACCTCATTGTGAAGCGATATTACCATATACCATAGAAGTTTCACAAATACCAGGAAAAAATGTTGAATTCTTATTGTATTCTGGCTTCTAGGCTGTTGGTCATTTCTGATACAAACTTTCTCCAACAAAAAGGTCTGGATACAAAAGCCTAATTACCCTTGAGCTCATTGTAATTGAGAGGAGAACTAGTCTTGTCAGGACGAGACCAGGGACAGGTTTATAAAATTATTATTAATTATAACTCTGTCATCAATATGAACTACTTTTGTACCATGGTAACACTGCTCAACAGCCAATCAAATTCAAGGTTTCCATAGAAGTTCCATTGGTAGCAAAGTTACCATCAATTGTAAGTTTTATGCAACAGGGCCTTGTATGTTTAAGTGTGGTAACTTGGACTTGAAAATGTCCCTAAAGCCTTGAAGCCAGCTATCCCTATTGAAACAGGTACTAAATGTAAATCCAGCTGTTACCTAAATTCTGTTTCAGATTTGGAGCTAGTGAATGCTGGTGGTACAGATTGTAGCGATTAGTAAATGCTGGG
>CAVLGW020000371.1:0-16907 GCA_963669155.1 Arbacia lixula
AAGAACAAAGCAAAACAATTCTACATTGCATTTTAATTCTAAACATAGATTTAAATATTAAGACATGTGCTTATACATGATTAGCCAGAAACAGCATTTAGAAGTAAATATCAGCATTTAAATGTGGATACACATGTCTACGCAAGAGCAAAATTAAAAGACATTTTGTGGTTGCTAACCATGCATGGGGCGCCCCCTGGTGTTAGGTCAAGCATACATACACACTGTGTAGAGCACAACTCAGCAGACCTTTGTTGCAGTGGTCAATCGACAGAGTGACTTATATGACTTACTATGGTCAATCTCTGCCAATATAAACTGCAGGGTGTAGAATCAGCATTTGTACATACAATCAACAAATTCAATCAAAACACCCTGATTTTAAAACGGTATTGTGAAAGACCTGTACATAAATGAAACTGCCAAGGGGATACTACCAGGTACCCTAATACTAATCCCCACTGGTCAGCGTTAGACTGACCCAATCTTTGGTCTGATTAATGAACGCATTGCGTGTGATGAGGTTTGCTCTAATATTACAGCTCTAGTCAGAGAGTCTCGTCCCCCAAAATCAATCAGTCCATATGGCGTGGCTTCAGCTGCGTTCAGATTAATTACACGGCGACATGCATGCTTATGAATGCATTCAAGTTGCAAGTTTTATAGAGATTCAGGGGCCCAGTCCTCAATGCATACAATAAAACAAGCAATTTTCGCAATGTGTTGTACCCCTCATTGCATGTAGCTAAACGTTATTAAAAATCACCTGTAATTCGTGATTCAGTTTTAATGGGTGGAATGCACTCTGAATCTATCAGTTGCTGCTGGTTGGTCAAACCTCAGACAAGCATTGAATTTGCTGTATGTTTAATGAACAGATTGCTTGAACAATGTGCATACAATTTGCGTTCATGTACATAATGAAAATGGCTATTCAACAGAGCACACACTGAAGATGCACTTGTCAAGATACACATTGTACTTTTACAGGGCTAAGAACATAGCCAGACACAATAAGTCGAAAGATTTGGTGATGGTACAATGTAATAATACATTTAGTATCTTTACAAGCTATACAGTAATCAACATCAAATCTGATCTTCTACTTTACCACTGTTATTGTACATTATTTGATTTGTTGGATAGTTGTTCAAAAATGTTATTTCATGGCTATTATTTCTTCATTTTCCTAGTCTAGTACAGTGAATGCACTGGGATAGGACAAAAGCTATCAGAGCCGAGGCAGCGGAAACTACATGGACAAATGGTACGGCAACATTAATAATGGTTCAGTCTGCAATTTCCCTGTGGCCCTGTCATAGTGTAGGTATTACATAATCCATGCCTGTAGGGGTAAATGGGAATAATGACTACAGATCAACACCCCCCCCCCCTCCCATTGACAATAGGTAATTATGCATGCCTACATACATGTGTCTGCCCCTGTCAATGGTCTATGAATCAATCTTAATTTTAGCATGCTGTCTAAGCCAATATTTCCACAAGCTGATATGTTGTGGGTGATGATGTCACAGACTTTTTCGTGGCTTGCTCTTTTTGCGCCTGACACCTGCTCACTTCCATACATTACACATGAACACCTACATGTGTAGTCTTGATTCCAGGCTGTTACACATTTCTGAGCCCAACTGACAAATAGAGTCTGATACTCTAAGACTAGTCACTGTATCACTCTCCCTTTTCCTCAGTCTGTCTCATGTGCCAGACAAGGAATCAAGAACAATTAGTCTACTACAGCTAGACCCGTTGAGTGAATACTGTAGTTTGGATTTGAAAATGCTTAAGAGCCTCTAGGCCAGCCTAATAAACACCCTGTGCAGGCTTCTTACTGCACGGATACACATGCTTCTACATTATTAGCTTGGGAGAAAACATACAACAATGTTGTGTGATGACTTACTATTATGCTTTTCTCACTTGCAAAAATTTCCTTAGCCCTGTACTATAGGTGGGGCTAAGGGGGGGGGGGGGGTCTTAGATAATGCCCGACGGGCGAGTGACCTTGATGCGGAGTGGTAAAGAGCAGATATGCAAGATGTACATGTACACTCATAAATATTCATAAGCTGTCGAGAAAGTCCAGGGCTAACGATTTCGAGTGAGAACAGCTAGTCAGGTTTAAGAAATAGTACGGGGCTAAGAAATGACAGTGTGAAAAGCTTCAAAAAATAGTACAAGACTAAGAAAGCCTAGTGAGAAAAGGGTATCAGCTATCAATGCGCGAGTGAGGAAAGGATAACTTGAGGATACCATGAATAAATACATGTAGTTGTGCCCCACTGTGCTGCAAACACATTCGATTTGATGTGGCCATTAAATTTGCAACCTTACAGTGAATCGCCAATGTTACAAACAAAAAAATACCCATGTCATAAACCCCTTGTACAGGACTAGTTCTCAATGACACACCCTCAACATAACTAGCATTTTGGGGGATAAAGAAAATAAAAATTGAGGTTCCTTTTTGTTTTACTCAGTGGTGTACTGTATAAGATGGTTGCTTCACAATAGCAGCCACAGTGAATAATCTACATTGCAAGGGAAAAATTAAATTCAAAATTTTGGGGGACTACTTTTTGACCACATCAGCCAATTTGGCTATGATTTCAGATTGTTTCTATGAGAATTTGGGGGTCTCTTTTAATATTTTGCAGGGCTCTTTTAAGCATTTCGAGGGCAAAATCACCCCAAGCCCCCTTGTATTTTTTCCCTGCCAGATTGCACCTAAACCTAGCCTGGGATCCAGGCTTTACAGCATTTCTTTTAAACCAAACTTTTCAATACGGCAATGGAGTCTGGTTGTAGTAGACTAATCATTCTCAATTTCTACTCCATCTCCCTGGAGACAGTCCTGAGCAGAATGATAGTGTGACTAGTCTTCGATTACTAGACTCTATTTGTCATTGGGATCAGTAATGTCCAACAGCCTAGATCCAGGCTACCTAATATCTACAGTGTAATATCACATCACATTGCGTTGAAGGAAGATCGTAGAGCAATTTGTCAATAAAGGTAACAATGACCTTTAAAATCTAAATGCAATAGCCTTTAAAACTGAAATGTCTAATTTAACAATTCCCCATACAGTTTCAGAGTGAAATGGAACAACAAACAATAACATATGATGCATGTTACTACAACTGTCTGCAAAAATATTATATAAAGAAATTGATTGACGGGTATTGTCCAATTGTAAAAGAGTTCCTTACATTGGGTTTAATATTTTCATTACCGTGGGCATAGACATATATAGAAATTAAATAGCTTTTTCATGTCTTGGTACTGAGAGGGTTATTTGTTGCTTCAGAAAATTGTCACACTCTATAATAACCAGAGAGTGCTTCCAATGTAAACAGTGGCATTCCTCACACATTCTGGATGGGTAGTAGAAGCCATTTATTTGGCTATCGCTGAGAATCCCTCCTCATTGTGTATGTATGGGACTGAGGAATCACAGGCAGGCATGCAATCACTCCAAGCAAGGAATAATATTGACGGATTGCATTGTATTGGCATGACCTTTGAGATTGCTATTGTTCAAAAACAGTTGACTCTTTGGGATATGTCTAGTGTTGACCACTGTGTGTGTGTTGTAGATTTTTTTATACATGAGTTCAGCACCTTCTACAATATACACCTCTTTCATCAGAATTTGCATTTCGTTTCACATGAATACGCCAATAGGATGTGAAAGCAAGGGAGTGGGTAGAGCGGAAACATACACAGGCTTGAGATGTACTGTAGCTAGAGATAAAAGGAAACCATAGACGCACTTTCACCACGACTGTAAAAGCACTACCTATAACACTTCTTCACTCTAGTCTTATGTGGAAAGATATATTACACGAATATATTTAGCTACACATAAAGATGTTTAAAGACACGGTGCCCCTTTTGCAGGTCAAAAAAATTGTAAAAAAACACAGAAAATTGAAGAAGATAAATGTACTACCGGTATATCAGAAGTTCCCTCCCAATAATACAACTGGAACCTGACTTGAAGCGAAACTATAGTAATCGCTATATTTTGAGGTTTGGGGCGGATTCCGAATCCTACGTATAGCCTAGAGACCGGAGATCGATGTGCGCTATGGTCCGCACCACAGTACATGTGTCACGTGTTCAATGGGAGCATGCCGGCGGTACACACTGACAGGGTCAATACGATTGTGAATGTAGAATACGGCTTGTTTGTGAATGTAGAATACACTGACAGGGTCAATACGATTGTGAATGTAGAATACGGCCGCTGGGTTTCGAACATAAACATCAATAGTTTTTCACAATTCCTGAAAAAGGTTTTCATGACTGTGAAATTGAACACACTTCATCGTTAGGGTATACTCCTGTCGAGTTCATGACTTTTGCAAATGGGATACTTTGTCATTAAAGAGGAAGAAATTTATTTGGAGAAGGCAACCAGAAAGAGAAATACACATAGAGGTGCCTTAAAATCTAGATATTTAAACAGGGGCCTGCCTGATACATAAACCCCTGTTAATAATGTCTAGACTACAGTTGATCAAAAATAGAGCATGGAGCTCGGGAGTAGAGGATAAGCAAGAAATGATATGGAAGAGAGAATAGAGAGGGAGAAAGAGAGAGGGAGAGAGAGGGGGAGGCTAGGAAAAACAGAGAAAGTGGAAGGGAATAGAGAAAGGGAATGGGAAAGAAAAAGGACAAAACGGGGAGAAAGTTAATACGAAAAGATATGAAAGTGAAAGGGGGTGCGAGGGTAAAGGAAGACAGTTGAAGGGGGGAAAGAGAAAAGAGAGAGGGGGATTGAGAGAGGTAGAGGATGGATAAATGTGTACATGTATGTGGGGGGGGGGGGGAGGCAGAGAGACTGTCAAATTTGTGATTCCCAAAGTAAGAGGCACATTAAAGACAAATACCGCTACAAACTTGAGGAAGAAGAGCAGCCAACCGAACAAATCTGTCTCCTTAGGGCAAACAGGTGTCCCAGGAAAAGTCACATACATTTAGCTCCAATTGATTTGTCACCAAGACCATAATGTCATGATATACCTGGCCATAAGAAAGCTTTCTCCACAGAAACCACTGCCCCGAGGTACCACAAGATTGAATTTGCTCACCTGGTGGAAGTAAAAAGCTGATATCTAACTAGATTAGGGAAATTACGCCATTCAAAGGAGATGAGAACAATCTGGAAAGAGCGGATGAGTAAGCGAGAAAGTTGAGTAGAACAAATTATCTTCTCAGATGAAACAGAGGTCTGATCAGGAAATTAATAATTTACCCTGGGGCAACTTATGGTACGCTCTTACACGTGTAGGATCCACTTGTACAATGTTCACACACCTGTAATTAGTACACATACAAGGCAATGTACAAAATAGAGATAAAACTCTTCCTTTTCCATAAAACCATCCATGGATGAATTGTCTGTTATTAATAAACAGCAGAGTTAGAAAACAGAAATTGACTGTCCATGGGATATACATACTGTCAGGCAGACTCTACCGTACATATGGACACGCATGTTTTGTACATACACACACACTGCACACCTGTGCATATGTGTACTGTATGTAGTATGTTTTCAAACAAGTGGGTAGATGTAGTGCGCATGCACCTGTACATATTGAATTACTGTAAACTTACAGGTGCAATACTGTGTCGTCTACTGTGTGTTCCATAAATATCTGCTACATAACCTGCATAATTTAAAAACAATCTGTGCCTGCCTAGATAATTACCTATCCTTGTGTTATATGTGTTAATTTTCCGTACACAGTACAATTAACTCAATAAACTTTAAGTCAGTAAAGGCACTGTAAGATTTGTGTGTACTGATGCATTATGTATAGTTAATGTTTATAACATTTCATGATTTTGAAATAAAACCCATTTGAATTGAAAAATGAAGAATGTGAATGTGTCAGATACAATGTACATGTACATGTACTTCCAAAGATGATTCCATCACAGAATCGTATCATATCAAACAAACAGAACTAAATCAACCAAATTGGACAATCATCTGAGATTAAATATAAAGTGTTGTTCTCACAAGGACTCAACTTAAAGTTTGAGAACAATGAGCAGTCAACTATTTTTAGTGACAACCACATGTATGAGCTACATGTATGGGTGTTCTGCATTCATAGTTACAATGTATCTACCCTGAAGACACAAGATCTTGACCACTGTAGTTATCAATGACCTTTCCTTTCAAGATTTCTGTCCGGTCAGTTAACAGCAAGCTGGATAAATCGGTGTGCATATGGCTGGTTAGGGGAGATGGTGCCTCGCTGCATGAACAAAATCCCGCTACATTTTACATACAATGCTTCTCGAATTCACGTTTTCAACAAGTGCTTGTTGTTATGAGCTGACATTGTTGTACCCCCCCCCCCCCCCTATGAGAGAGTGTTCTGCATTTAGCGCCTCATACATACAGTAGCTATAGTAGGTGTGACTATCCCAACTAGTATCATTTACTGTAATAACAGGATCCGTCATAAATGAAGGGCTATTCTACCATGAGTATGGGTCCCATCTGTTTCGTTTCATGATGCCAGGAAGGAATCATTATCTCAAAATGATACAATCATCGAAATTAAACAATCTTGCACCGTTAAATTACAGAATAATGTACAGTATGTGTACTTCTACCGTGATTGTGGCCTGTCCCCCATCATACAGTAATAACCAGCATTCATTTCCTTTACATATGTATCACCAGAAACACCATTTTTGTACTGTATGCAACATGGCCCTGGAGAAGAAATAGAGAGTGATTAGTCTACTGCAGCCAGACCCTTTTATTACATCATTTGGTTTAGAAATGCCCAGCAGCCTGAAAACCAGGCTATATACATGTACAGTATATTCAAGTGCATATGGGTATGTAGACTTGCGTGCTTAAATCGTAGAGGCTCCGTTGCTCAGCATCATTACTATGCGGACTGCCAATGTCCCATCCTGTCATCTACACTTTGCAGCACCCTCTGTAATCCCGCATCTACCCTTGAACCACTTTCAATGTCGCCGCGCATTGCATCCTCCCCTGCTCCATCTTGCCGCTCATCTATAAAGCGAACCACTCTCCCCAAATTCAATTAGGCCCAGCCAAATTAGGCTAATATACCTGCATCAGCCAATTACCATAGAAATTACATCATTAGAGCTAACACTCAACATTATTATGATATAATGCGAGGCATAATGAATGTTGATCTGTGTACTGATTATGCATGTGAGGCATATGCACATGTAGGCATATGGCTGGGAATGCGTAATACACAACAAACACTGTGTACTTTTTAACTACTGTACAATGCAGGTGTGTACTATAGTTGTGCTCTCATGATAAGAATACTTGTTTATACTGTATTAGCAAGCATGTATCTCAAGTAAAATACACATATGTGATTCAGAGATCCCAGATTCCCAGAGATTAAAATACTCAACAGCTCAAAGGAATTGGCATAGGGAAAGGGAAAGGGAAGGAGCCGCAGTTTTAAACCGCAGTATATTTTGTCCAGTTCAGCATGAAACATGATGCTTTTTAGGCTAATGCATCGTATCGTGCTGAATCCGGACAAAATATACATGTACCGTGGTTTAAAACTGCGGCTCCTTCCCTTTCCCTTTCCCTATGCCAATTCCTTTGAGCTGTAGTGTACAAACATACAGTATTACGTGAGAAAGGTAATACATGTTTTATAGGCAGTCTAACAAGGGAACGCTTGTTACAAATGTACATCTTTTCCATCCTGTTCTGTCAATTATCATCAGTAAATTACATCTCACTGATAGTCATATGGGCATTGTTTAACCGGGGCAGAGATAATTATAATTGGTTCCCTGACCACAAAAATCTAAAGACCTCCAGACTGGGAAATGGGTTATTTTGACTCTCTGTATTGACTCAGTGATGTGACTTGAAGACTGCCTGTCATATTTACAGGATATCTCAATTTCTTTGGCCGGAACTAAGAAATCTCTGCCGAAAAACTGGACTCACTCTGGTGTTCAAATCCCAAAGAATAAAACCAGGGAAGCTCATGGCCAGTGACTTAACGCTCGACAGGTTTTTAAAACGAACAAGTGAAAAACATGGCTTTACTAATTAGCATATTCAAATTGGCCACACATCATATTATGCTATGGTGTCTTCAAAAGAGATAAAAAAAGGTAAAACTGTAAATTTGTTTCCCCCAAGAAAAATTGATTAGTACATGTACCACAATTTGTACATCCAAAAAATTCAAATTACCAATTTGATCTTCTATCAAATCCTAAATGCTCCACTTTGGCCAAAAAGAAGAAATACGCATGTATACACTTCAACTCAAAGGAATTGGCATAGGGAAGGGGAAAGGGAAGAAAGGGAAAGACCCGCAGTTTTGAACTGCAGTATATTTTGTCCAGTTCAGCATGAAACATGGTGCTTTAGCCTAAAAAGCATCATGTTTCATGCTGAACTGGACAAAATATACTGCAGTTCAAAACTGCGGGTCTTTCACTTTCTTCCCTTTCCCTTTACCCATGCCAATACCTTTGAGCTGTAGTGTACACATCTTTTACATTTCAAACTAACTTTTGCTCAGCGAAACAATAATAATATCTTGAAAATACACTGGAGTCACTTTGACAGTTTGACTCTTTTTATTTCATTTTTATTAGATTTTTAAGTTTCATCTTTTAGAATGTGAAAATTTGGCAAATATACACAAGAATCCTTTATATTCTCACATGCAAATACTAATTAATTACCCTCGTCTAAAGATCTGTATTGTGTCAGTTATACGGTTCAGTATACACACTGTATGTGCAAATCAATGTGTACATATTACATAATGTACATGTAGGCATTGGTGGCCTGACTACTTTAATCTGCCAAATATACACACATACATAAAATACACGTAGGCACGTGTCTAGTGTGCCTGTGATGCAGAAGTACTTGAATTCTATAAATGCAGAATTTTCGCACAAACATATATTATAGTAGGTATATCTACTGGTATACCAGGCAGTATTCCTTCATTATTTGTGTAATACTACACTGTAAGTGTACATAAACTGTAACTTCCAAACAATACATCTCAAGTATGACTTTAAGCTCACAATAACTTAACATTGGATGCGCTTTTGTTTTCACACTTTTACATGCACATGTAAGCATAATAAACATGACACAGACTTATAAATGAATACCCCAAAATACAAACAGCTAAACTGTACACAAACAAATATGCAAGCTCTGATGTATCTGCTCCATGTAATTAACACAAGAGTCTGGTGTATTCCCATGAGGGTTGGAATACGAGAGGCTAATTAATAACAGTGGACTACCCCTCTGGGTCATGGGAAAACTTAATGAACCAACACATACAGTATGTACTGCACTGACCGACAGTACAACCTACGTATATAGAAATCTGGCGATATTATATGTAAAGTATACTAAGCAATCATGAAAGAGAGCCTTCATTAAATATTGTTATGATATCACACGTAAACTTATACAGGTGCAGATATTTCCCACCCTCATACATGTAATTACTTTTGTTTGTTTAAAGGGGGTGTGGATTATTTTAGGTTCTTCAGTTCTCCTCCTTCTTGACCACTGCATGAGTAAATACTTTGTTTTTAATTGCTGTATAATTCAATATCACTTTCAATTACCAGTGATGGGAAAAGAGAATTGCAATTTTGTTTGTGTGGGATCAACTTTAAAAGGCCTACAGTGTCTTCCATAAGTGCACTTAAAATGTGTGCTCTTCAAATAAAGCCATACACATAATTCTCCCTATCGCATATACATGTAGCTCTCAGAATCTGAACACGTGTGTGGCGCTTCAATTTTTTTACCTTTAATTCTTGGGATATGAACACGAACATTCTACAGCCATCGTCTTGCTTGTGTCTTTTCATTCTTTCATTAGTACATTCACAATCAATTTTGAGGTAGGCAAAAAGATCGCTGTGAGTGATTGGTGTCCTTTGTCCATGTAACAACCCTTCCATTTCAATATTACGAGGTTTACAAGGCCATAGGGTCAAAATTACAGATTCTGTTTGTAATTGCGTGAATTGAATACGTACCAAAATCTTACCGGTACGTCCCAAGAGCAATCGATCAGATATCGGTATCGCAAGGTGATATCGCTTGATATCGGCTTTATGCGATAGGGAGAATTATGGCAGTTATTTATCTATGGAGTAGAGAGGGTTTAGTGAATGATGATCCACAAACAATGTAATACATAATCACATGCCTATAATATAACCTTTTCAATCTTCGTTATCAATTATCAAGCTTGGTTTCCCTTTGAGAATACTATTTCAGTGATAATTTCCTGTCATCTGCTTATGAGATGCCAATTTTTGTCATCCACCATGCGCCAGCCTCACCTCCAAAAGCAGGGGTAGACTGATGATATCTTGCCTTAGCACACTTTTTACGCTTATTCCGTGGCTGAAAATAAACATTCAATGGTGTACAACATTCTTCTTTACTATATATTTTCCAGTTGCCACTAACTTTGAGCTTCTGATGTTTCCTATCATCTCCATTTTTTAATCAAAATCTGGACCCATCTGTAACATGGTAAAAGTTAGATTTCTCTGTCTGAATTCTAAGCCATTAGCAGCAGATGAACAGGGGGTTGCAAAATAGTCATCGATTTTTAGTGCATGTACAATGTATGTAGCGTGGCCAAAGCACTGGTTGCACACTGGAACCACACATAACCCATTTCCAGGTCTGTCCAAATTGCAATATACCATGTCTACTGAGTTGTAGAAGGTTAGAATTTAGTGTTAAATACTTTGTCATTCCATACCTGCCTTCCAGCATGTTACTCATTGTTAGAACATTCCCCAAACCTGACATACAAAAAATCACAATAATAATACTTATTGGTATGTCTTTCATTCAAGGCTTTGTCTGCCCTGCCCTGCACCCCCCCCCCCCCCCCCCCCCCCCTTCGTCTCTTTTCTTCTGGCCTGTCAATGTTCAGGAGTCTGCTGTAATGACTATTGCAAAACACTATTGTGTGACATTTGCGAACGAATTGATGTTGTTTGCAAGTTTTTTTATTATTTGGGGGTAAAGTCTGTATACAATAATACTTTACTGCAGTAAATTATCGTAGGCAGATCATCACCCCGGAAGAATCCCTCTCAATCTACATACACCTCACATGCCAACATCTGCAAGAATGAGATCACTACTAAATCTAACATCACACATATTTGTGGCGTTCTCAGTCTAATACCCTTTTCTCACTAGGTTTTCTTAGCCCCGTACTATTTTTTGAAGCTTTTCACACTGGCATTTCTAAAGCCCCTTACTATTTCTTAAACCCGACTAGCTGTTCTCACTCAAAATCGTTAGCCCCGGACTTTCTCGAAAGCTTATTAATATTTATGAGTGTACATCTTGCACATCTGCTCTTTCGACTTCGCATCAAGGTCACTCGCCCATCAGGCATTATCTGATTGGTCTCGGCGTTTCAGCCTTGAGAGCTGACACCGCATTTCCTTAGCCCCATACTATTTTTCATTTCTGTTCTCATTTGCGCTCTTAGCCCCGGATTATTCGGCTTGGCCCTGCAATTGCGGGGTTAGCCCTGCTTTTTTGCAGGGCCAAATAATCCCGGATTATTGGTAGGGCTAGCCCACTTTGGTAAAAACAAGTGAGAACAGAAACAGGTCTAAGGGTGGGGCTAAGACCCCCCCCCCCCCCCCCTCCCTTAGCCCCACCTATAGTACGGGCTAAGGAAATTTTTTACATGTGAGAAAAGCATATAAAGCATTTTTAATATAACCAAAATCAATACTTCTTCATACAAATATGTTCACATTTTCAATATCAGTCGAAATGATTTACCTGTTTGATCCAGATCACTTCTTCGGCATCAGCATCCAAAGACAATGTATGCAGCAGAAAAAATCAAGTCCAAATCACCCTCAGTTCTTGACCCTCTCCTCAGACAGTGACATATAGGTCCAGATCAAAAGTATGGTCCAGGTTCCAAGAATTTGTTTTGCAAAATCAGCAAAAAAGTCAGAAATAAACTCAGTCAAACAGTTCAGGCAATGGTAGTGCACTACCACTGGCACTGTTTTAGTATGGTCCGAGAATACTACAGTGAGGCTAGAGACTATAATAATGGAGTTCAGTTAAGACTTCTGTCAGTAAACAATTAATCCAGTGGCTGCAGCTGGAGCCTGTGCGAGATGGCGAAAAGCTTTGTGCAAAGCTCGCCAACCGAACACTACGAGTACCTGGAGAATCCACCGCTACCACTTGTACGTGTCCACCGGAGTCGAACGGGCGGGATACTCAACAAGCTACCGGAGCGTTGCCCCGGCCGTGGCCTTGCTTGGACCGTTCGTGGCCGCGGGAGTCACTGATCACTTGAGTCTTGAGCAGATTCCAATCCTGGCAAAATATGTTGTTGATGAATATCACACAACCCTAAACTGGTCCAGTAGTTATAAGGGCCACCACAATTTCAACAGTCCATAAACTGGTATCACAACCACAAATACGAGATAAGTGTGCAATTCCTAGTGACGTTGTTCCGGCGGCGGCAGTGTCATCGGGTATCTTACTGGAGATCGCGATCGCGCAGTCGTACCGGTACGGTACCGATACTTGGTTTGTTGATGGCGCTGTTCACAAAATGCTCATCAGCTGTTTATCGCACGCAATTTAGGCGCTGCACAGTCATCGTCATGCACCCATTCATGTTGAAGATGTTACGTGTTTTTACCAAAATGTTTTCCTCGTGGCACCGTTTGTACGACTTCATAAAACACGTAGGCCTACACGTACTATTTTACTATTTTAAGGTACACATGAGTTATTAGAATATAGGGGTAGGCCTGATATCTTTACTACCAAAGGGGAATTAAGAGTCAACATAATTTACATGTTGGCCTTTAATATTGTAAAACTCTTTGTTGTTGTTATGAGTTGTGCTACACCATGAATTGACACGTCATGTCTGCATTTTTGCACAAATAATGCACACATATCCCATAGAGCAGTACTTTGTAAAGCACACAAGGGGTTCATACTGAGGAAAGTATTACCATGGTTCAATAATGAATGTCAGAAACTTATTATATCTAGTCGCTTGAACGCAAGAATATTCGATTGTGTGTGATATACAATATGTTGCATAATGATATAAGCGGCCATGACATCGACTGTTTTTAAAAGAGCGTTAGTGAGTATGCTGTCTCGTATGAGTTTATGCGGAAGATTATGTTGACTTTAAATGACACAGAGAATGAATAAAATATTGAAAGGCCTCTTAATATCTTCGATCGATATGTTTCCATTTGAAGTTTATAATTGAATACGAAAATAACGAGAGCAATACACCTAAAGGCCTGTGGAATAGCGTTACAAGAATAGACAATACCTAAACATACATACTCGCTAGTTTACTTATCCGATTTAAAAAAAAATCCGATTTTCAAACGGGTCGATTTAGTGAATACAACTGTGGTAAAAAAAAAAAAAATGAAAGAAATAAAGAAAAGTTCAACGAGGGCGTAAATATCAATCTTTGGTATGATAACAATAACATTTCTGTCATTACCTGACCCACTCAATGCAATAATAGTAGAAATCAACAGATTATTTTGAAGTCTTTTATCGAATGAAAACTCGATAAGGTGAGCAGATAATGTAGCCCTCCGCTGAAGGGGGAATACAACATTGCAAAATAATCATTATATAAATACTATGAATGCGGAGGCTAGTCAATCGAGCCTAATTAGAGTGCGGGGCTTCTTTTATATTCTTTGACAATTCCAAAAGTAAACTTAATGGTTGTTTTGGGAACATGCATGTTGAACAGCAAGCATTACTGGTTCAAAGTTGTTTTATTACAGTATTTCTATTTTGTTCTTGCTTAGGGCCGTACAAATGTTCATATTGATGGGCCTATATTGTCATAAATAAGTTGTCCACCTATATGGAAAAAATATTTGTCATCCCCTGACGGATTTTCGTCAAACCTTCACTAATATGAATTTTCCACGATTGTGCTGTTATTGAAACCAACTTAATTTCAGGTTGAATTATCCGTTTAAGAAGAGACTCTATTCTAAATAGATATTCTAAACACAAACAGATATTCTAAACACAAACAGATATTCTAAACACAACAAAAAAGTAAGTCCCCCCCTCCCCCCCCCCCCCCCCCCCCCAAGCAAAGAAGCATAACTTTTTATCGAAGAGGTTTTGAGCAACATGACTTGGCAGGATTGTACCTTTTCTTATTGATATAACTTCCGTGTGAAATTCACATTAATCCACTCAGTCATGCATGAGTGAGTACACATTAAAGGCAAAATTGTCACTTTTCAAAAGTCACAAGCGTAATTTTGGGATTCTGATATGAATTTTTAATGATTTCCATTTCTGGTGCATAATTTATGTTTTTTCACCGTTTACCATCCATCTCTCGACGCACTAACACCTGTCCCGACACTTAACCCATTGTTCTGGTTGAGTGAGCAAAGTTTAAAAAATATTCATCCCTATTGAGGTTGAGACTTTTAAGAACCCTTTATTTTTGTGAAAAAATTAAACTCTGCAAATTTTGACAAATATGTAACATGACCTGTTATGTGAACATAAGAAGTCTTTTTCATGTCCTAGTTGAGTGAATACACTTTAAAAATCGCACAAGAAATGCCAAAATGCACTGTTTAACGGTTTAAACAATTACACTTGTGACTTTTGAAAAGTTGCAATTTCGCCTTTAATGTGTGCTCACTCACGCATGACCGAGTGTATAAATGTGATTTTCACACGGAAGTTAGTCAATAAGTGAAAGTACAATCCTGCCAAGTTATGTTGCTCAAAACCTCTGCGGTAAAAAGTAATGTCATTTTCCTTAGGGGGGGGGGGGGGCTTACCTTTTTGTTGTGTTTAGACAGGGGCCGAGAGCACCCCAATTTGGGGGGTTTGTCGGCACAAAAGACAGTTTTTTTTTACAATTAATGTTTATTTATTGTGCATAAAATGTGTATGTTTGGCCGACAAGGGGACTCATGCTAGTAACGTGTCCCTTGCACCGACAACATAATAAAGATTGGTAAAATTTCATTCGTTTAACCATCATACCGTATTGGTTTTCTGTTCGCGTGATCAACTCGGCAAACTAGAACATCATTTCAGAAGTCACATCTATTTGTGAAATTGTCATCTTATCCTACAAATTCAACTTGGAAGCCGTTAGGCTAACTACTAAGATTAAGCCCACAATATTAGATAAGACCCCTTTTGGTGCCGAGATTTTGTTTTCTGACGTAAATATTATACTTGTATTGACATCTGTTTATTTGTCGGTACACTAACCAAAATTGTCAGCCGCGTGATCGGGTCTTGAAAAAACAAAATTGCCAACCAAAATGAAACACTTCAGATTAGCTAGTTCGGGAAGCGAATAGTGAGTTGCTTTAATTTAATTAGAAATCGAGCTTGATTCGACGCCCATGTCATTGTGTGAACCCGTGTCCGTCCTCACAGGCTGTACGGGCTGCAAACGATCCTTTTTGACCATAATCTGCATTTTAGTGGGGTGGATGAGGTGAATAATTGTGCACTTTTCGTGTACAAGCACCAAATTTGGCACACATGTTCAAAATGATATTTGGAACAATATTAAATATAGAAACTAGAGGCATCTCTTATATGTTCTTATGCTTCTTTTCGAAAACGCACGGCCGGACTTGAAAAAAACCTTGATAGGAATCATCCTTAGGCAATAGGTATCTTTACCTTGTTCAAATGTGTGGTCACAAGTGGCAAGGGGGCCGGGGATAGCCACCAAACTTCCCCCTGGGGCATTTTTCTCCTATGTACGACATTTTCTCAAGAATGAATAACTGGATTTTAACCAAAGTAGATAGGAATCATCCTGAGGTAATAGGACCATTAGCTGTTTAATATGGGTACACAAGTGGCTGGGAAGGGGGGGGGGGGGGGGGCAAAGGTGGTCCCCAAAACGCCCCAGGGAAAAAACTTTCTTTTATGTATCCAATACTTTTTCCTCAAGAATAAATAACTGGAACCATCCTTAGGTATTAGGACCTTTGGTTGTTAGAATGGTGGGACACAAGTGGCAAGGAGTCAAGGAGGGGGGGGGGGCGGTAGCAACCCCCCCCCCAAAAAAAAGAAAAAATGCCCCCATGCAACTTCCTCTTATTCTTTTTTTTTTTTTACTTTTTTCAGAAGAATAAATATTTGGATTTTAATAACTTGATAGGAATGATCCATGGGTAATAGGGACCTTAAGTTCTTAAAATGGTGGTACACAGGTGGCAAGGGGCGGGGCCCCAAATGGCATCAGGGGGCAAATTCCATTTATTATTTACTTTTTCTCAAAGCTACATGACTTTATTATAACCAAATCTGAAAGAAGTCACTTCGGAAAAGAGGACCGAAGGTTGTAGAAATAGGATATATACCTAAAAAATAATGTTAGATTTCATCAAAACTCGACAGATTATTCTCAGGCAATGGCAAAAAATTTGTTACAAATGGGGATCCCATCTGACATGAACTAGCCACGCCCGTCCCCTTTCCCTCGCCCACCACCAACCACCTTAGAGATGCACCTTGCGGTCCAAAATGTTAAGAAAAAAGGGAGCGTTCTGTATCCAAACTGCACAGTAACCATAACGTACACACGTATATAGTCGCGTACTCATCTGATGACGGGGACAAGGAGACACCCCCCCCCCCCCCACCCCACCCCCACCATCAAAATAAACATGGGGCCTTACACGTCAAATACTCTCTTGTTATCATGGGGGGACTTCGTTCTCTCCCTCAGTGCATTATTTCAAGGTCTCTTGTCTTTCGTTCTTTATTTTTT